>JAAAKQ030510469.1:0-19720 GCA_010016005.3 Zanna intricata
AAGGTCTGGGATCAGTCTTTTCGACCAGACAGCAGTCTCAGTATCGCTCCACCTACGTTTCCACTCTAGCTTGATACATCGATCCGCCTCTATCCGGCTCACTCCTTGAAACCGAAGTGTCCTCTCCTTGATTATCAGGTCGATTGGGGGGACCTGATGACCTAACAAGCATTATTACACATGTGTATATGTAACAGATTTGGTAAAAAGATTTTTCATGTTCAGTAGACGTTGCTTAGCTATATTTTTTTTTTTTGCAAAATTTTATTTATTCACTGTAATTTAACGAAGCTATTGTACGTCAAACTTGTTTAATTATATGAAACAACATAACTATTCTTCAGTTTCAGTTCTAAGGATTTTAATATTCATTATTTTCTTTAATCTCCGGGACCACTGTTAGGTATTTCTTCAGAGGATGTAGATGAATGACTTTTTGTAGCGTGTGTAAAAAAGCTATGCTTGACCGGGATTCGAACCCGGGACCTCCGGATGAAAGGCCGAGACGCTACCACTCGCGCCACGAAGGATTTTAATATAGCTTTACTATCTGGGCAGACGTCAAGGCTAAATTTTTCTCAAACTATAATTTGAAAACGAAATGTTTCTGGATCAGTGTAATTATGTAAGTTTTTATTTATTTTCACTGGTAGTACATGCCATGAAATTCATTTAGTTTCTTCGAGACTCTGTACTGACTGTTCGTACATTTTTAATGCGTATTCTAGTAATTTTGTTCTACAATGATTATTTTTATTTATTTTCTTTTATACAGATTTGTTTTGAGCCGATTGTTAATCTTGTTTTCATTTAGCTTGTCTATGAATGATATTTGGTATATTGTCATTAGAACCTTTTATGTATAACAAAATTTTTGTAAAACTGTATTTTAATTATATTAAGTTTCAGTACAGTATATTTTTCATCTTTAAATTGAAGATAGATTTTGTTTTTATAAAATAAGTTATATAAAATCAGAAAGATTGAACCTAGTTTATTACATTTAATTAAAAATTTAATCATTAACTTTTGGTAATTATTATTTTAAATAAAAAATAAAATGTCATCAAATTTATTTTTGAAATAATTAAAATATTTATTCAGGTCTATTAAAGAAGTATTTGTATAAAAGTTCATAAAATAAACGGGAAGTTAATTAATTATACTAATATGATTCTATTTATATTATAATTGAAAAAAATTGATGTAATTATTTTTTGATTGTAACATCCCCATTCCCCTAACATGCAAGATTTATGGATATTAAAATGTCGATAGACGAGGGTGATATGTTGTGTTTAAGTAGAATCGTGTAGCATAATAAGAAATGTATTCTTTTAATACAGAAAGTAATTCCTCTGTTTGCCTGGAGGGCATTCTTTCTTGCGAAAAAGTTTCGTTAGAATTACATTTTATGCGTGGGTGACGTATTCTGTGCATTAACCGATTAGTCTTGTTTTTTTTAATGCTTCAATTTAATTGAACAGTTACGATAAATACTCACCGTACGATGAATGAAATAAGTTTCATAATGAAAATTTTCATTAATTATAATAATATTTCATAAAACATTTATGGAAAACTTTCATGATTTATTTTACTTGCATATTTATTACATGTGAACGCTAGATTTCAAGGCTGTTCTTTTACAGAATGATAACGTTAATTGGTTAAGTACAGGAAAGTTTGATCTATTAATTTATAGATTCCCTATTTATTATTGTTATCAGATGTATTGTATTTAAATAAATAAAACTAAATATTTCTAAAAATTAATTTTTCTTAAAACGTACTTTTTCTTTGTATATAACATTTTTACGTTTTTTTTTTTTTCTAAATGAGTAATTACGTAAATAACAATTATTAATTTATTGTTTTCTTTTGAGATACTTGTTGGTTTTTATTAGTATTGATTATTGGTTCTTATTAGTATTGAAATCAATAGAATTTTTTAGACATTCAAGTAGATATTTTAACTTCAAATATATGTTTTTAAAAGTAATCTCTTTTTTACATTTTCTACTGAAAATAAAATTTCCGCGATTTAAACATAACACTAATTTTCACTAATGTACATTCTCTTTTATATCAGTAATACAGATACCTTTTTTTTACTGCTTTGCGTGAAATAGAAATAGATGCATGCAATGCATAAGCAAATTTCTCGTCAAATGTCAACTTTTTTGAAATAGTGTTTAGCCTAAAAGATAATTATAACGGATTATAATGTTTATAATATTCCTTGTAATATTGTTTATAAAAGAAATATGTAGCATAGAATTTATTGGTATGTCAGGATATCCTGAAGCTTTTCGTTTAATTTTAAAAGTTACATATATTTTTTTAGTTGAAAGTGGCAACCGAGTGGCGGTTTTTATTTGTAAAAGAGAAAAGGAGTTACCTACCCAAACGGCTGCGAGATTTTCTTATGAGAAGTTGAATAATTCATTCCTATCAAGAGGGCAACAATAAGCTGTCCCGGCAGCAATTAAAACCTCCCATCTTTAGTAGAGAGACAGAGAAAGTAAAAAAAAGCGCAGCAATCCGTCAACCTTCCGTCATACTGACTACCCTGAGATTCTCTAGCTTGCTACTCGCATCACTCTTGCATCTTTTCTATCATTCTATCTTAGTCTTCTTTACCCTCTTAAAGCTTCACTCCCCTATTCTGAGAAGCCTATTCTCCATTTCACTCTATTTAGACTTTCTGTATCATCTATCTATATATTTCTTTCTCTTTTCCAAAAAAAAATAATTGCTTTCCAGAATACAAACGTCCCCGATGGTTGAAACATCACCTCTCTTTACATCTACTACTCTTTAGTCTTCTTTGACTACGTCTTTTTACCTCTTGTCTGTCATTCTAAAAGAAGAGAAAGAAAAAGATAAGACAGACAGCGAGATAGATATTTTATTTCACTATTCATTTTAAAACTTTTTTTTTTTTTTTAAATTAAAAACGGAAATATTTGTGATTGTTTGAATTTTATAAATACTATAAATGGAAATGTTCTTTTAAGCGTTGTAAATTTATTTGTTTCAGTAAATTGCTACTTACGAGTACATAATGCGTTTTTCGCCTATACTCGTAAACTAAGTTTTAAAAATTAAATCATAATAAATGTGAATAAATATTTTTTAATTATTATTTGGACTGATTTTTTAAAATAAACTGGTATTTTATGCTTTATTTTTTATAAATATATGTATTTAAATTTATTTTACCGTTATTCATATATTAAAATAGTTAAAATAAAATTATGAGTCTTAATAGTTAATTTAATATTCCGTATATGTAAATTATGATAGTCGTATATATAAAAAAATAAGTCGTAAAATAATTTTTTTATTTTAATTGTTTTAGATAAAATAATTTGGGTGAATGAATAAGTTTTTTGAAAATATATTTTAAAAAAAATAATTATGATACATAGTGGAAATAGTTTTTATAACTTCTGAACATACCACTTTATGCACGCAAAATTAGCCCAAGTGCGTTATCTATGTATAAAGTAAAAATTTAGGGCCACAAATAATTTTTAAATGAAAATTATATAAAAATAAAAGGTAAAATAAAAATTCGTAAAGTCTGCTTTAAATTTAATAAAGATTTTTCCACAATTGTTATAACTAATTAAGCAAATAAGCAATCGCTTTAAAAATATCTTTTTGATATGAAAAGTTGTTTCTTATATTTGCAACTAGTCTGTGTTCGTTATCTTGGTATGTTCGTTATCCGTCTGAGGATAATACTGACAAATAACAATTAAAGCGTGAAAAGCTCTCTTTCTTCGAATGTTCCCCTCGTTCTTGACGTAGAAGCTTTGATACGCTCCTGATGTAGACGAATCTACAACAGCTCTAGTCTGGGCGTAGCGCTTACGGTCAGCAGCTAACCGAGAATCATCTACTTCAACTGTTTAGAGGGTCTAGATAATTCTGTGTTTTAGCACACTTTGAATAATAAGATAGGATACTTCTCTTTTTTGAAGGCGTATTTTTTAATTTTTCAAAATCTATTATTAACATTGAAAATAAAAAATTATCTTTTTACTTCTAAAAGAATTAACTTTTTTTTTTTCTTGAATGAATATTATTAATAACTTGGAGATAATGACCTAGCTTCTAAGATATAAATCTGCAAAGTTTTATTAAAATCTGTCCAGTTGTTTTTGCGTGATGCAAGCACAGAGACTTCTCTAGTTATCATTTTATTAAACGTATAGAGTCGGATGTATAAATACATTACATTTTTAAATGTAATGTATTCTCAACTAAAGAGTATGAGCTGAAATGATAACTAATGGCATACTAATAGTGGCATACTACAAAACTTAAAAGTAATAGCATACTAGTAGTATAGTAGCATGCTGCTGCTACTAGTTAATGGTAGGATGTTAAATCTGGTTTTCATTAGTTTAGATAAAAAAATTGAAAAATTAAAATTTGTTTTTATTTGATTGATCAATGTTAATTTTCATCTTTATTTTTGTTTCAACGCGATTGATTTTCCTGCGCGTATATGATTTTTTTTTACTTCTTATAATCGCATTACATAAAATTTTAAAAAATTTTAAAAATCTTATTCGTGAAAGACTAAACCATCATATTTTCAAGTGTTCGGGTAATAGTAATTCGGAAGGTATGACTTTTTTTTGACGCAATTAAGTATCTAAAAGTTTTTTCTTAGAACAATGAATAGATTTGTTGAATTTTATAATCGATTTGAAATAGAAAGTCCAACAGAAAATAACTCCTAAATATATTCCATTTATGTGAAGTTATTAAGTGAATTTTAGAAAAAATATAATTTAAAATAACTACCGATTTACAAATATTGAAACTATAAGCAGTCGTTAGAAAATTATATCAGCACAACTATTAAGAGTAAACTTTTCAGAAACTATTTAATGACCGTTAACCGTTATTTAAATTACTTTAAATAGTTTGCAATGAATAAATAAATATAATATAATATTCCTAGGATTGTTATGGCGTCAGATTTATGTTGCTGTTTGCTGCGCATGTCGCAGATGCTTTCTGTTTCAAAAATCACATTGCCTAGACAAAAGTACCCGCCTACAGATTATATAACCAATCAGAATATGTTTTATTTTAAAACATCCCGACTGTTCTTAGACCTAAATTTTATAACCTTCAGGCTTTGTATATAAAAACGCGGAATATTGTGCATTGCCTTCTTCTAAATTCATGTTAAAAGACATTAGAAAAATGTAAAATATTTATTAGCATAATTATGAGCGCCCCAACATTTAAAAAAAATTTTCCTTGTGATGTGTGAAATTTTGTATATTTATTTTTTGTTATAATATTTATTATTATTTCTGATTAATGACTTATTTATTTTCTTTAAATTACCGAATGTTTACAATTACACTGTTGGGACAGTTTATTTATTATCTATTTCATGAGTATGAGATCTAACACTGGAATTATAGAATACAAAATAAGAATTTAGGTTATATAAAGTCTTTTCCTGAAACAATTAGGTGAAAATACTTACTAAACTTATAAAATTTAAACAAATAATATAAAGTTTTGATTTTATAAATGAATCTTATAAATTTCAGTTTTTTTTGTGGGGTTGGAGGTATGCCGAAAAATTTATGTTATAGATTATCTAAGTTTCAATTAATTCGTTATTTGTATTATTAAATTATTAAGCAACAATGTAACACGGAATTATTTATTCAGGTATTTAAAATGTATATAAAACAAACACAAATAGTGGAAAATTATAATTTTAAAAGCTTTATGAAAATATTATCAATAAATAATAATTATTGAATCAATTTAAAACTAAAATATAATAATAAAGTCATTGACACATTGCCGGCAAACATCAAAGAAATATAAACACCCAAAGAATTTCAAACCAATGAAGATGCGTCATATGTGACAAATGATGAAAAAGATTATGACAGATCGACTTCTGTTTTAATAATTACGTCATTCATTAATTTATCATTACGTCATCAGCATAAATATGATTATTATTTATTATCATATTTTGAAGTAATATTAAAAATAACTGGATAGTAAACAATCGTCTAAATCATAATTTTCATTCAAAAAATAAGTTTTCCATTTTTTTTTAAACATTTGTTTTGGTTAATATTATTTTGTTAAACAATGATTAAATTACATTTAAAAATTATTTTATTTTTTCATTTACCCCCACTTTTTATGTTACCCTCACAAATCTGATTTTTATCTGATTTGTGTTCTTCCTGGCCGCAACGTACAAAATTAAGCTACCAGATACATGACGTTGATAAAAACTCATTCATTTGTTTAATCTAAGAGTATGTGGTAGAGCTTTTAGACTTGAAACAACAGATTACTAAAGTTCGGTAAAATTACTACTCTATTAGTTACCATTAATTGGACGGTTTGGTATTCTTTTAGACTACAAATATGTAGTGTAGCTTTTTTAATTTGAGACTCGTAGACGTGTTCTTTGGTGGTTGGGTTTCAATTACACACTTCTTCAATTAAGACACACTTCATTCACATTCATACACGTCATCCTCATTCTTCCTCTGAAGTAATATCTTAACGGTAGTTCCGGAGGCTAAACAGAGAGAGACTCGTAGACAGCTCCGTCACTTATTTGTGTATATATATATGTAAGATTGTTACAAGTACTAAATATCAGTGAAAATTAAAATCACTTGTAAATTCCTACCATCTCCAGTAATGTATAGTATTTAGTAAATAACTGGTACAATTTTTCATACAATAATATTCTCTTCGTAAGGTTCTGTTTGCTTATTCAGTTCAGAACATAATCGAAATGTAATAGGTATAAAGGTAAAATTACGATTTATCTAATTTTAAAACTGTAGGACAATATTTTCAAGTCCTATATTACGTAGTCGTGAACTTTTATATTTTAAAAAGCCTCTCTTTAAAAAAACTCTCTCTCTGTTTTGAGGACTACAATTTTTGTTTCTATTATAAATGTATATAATATGTATAAAAAGTGAAATAATCAACCGTATCCATTAGTAGATTCGGTGTATACGTTAAAATTATTTACTGTATGTTAGAACTATGCGGGTATTGTTTGTGAAAAAAAATATATTGTTTTAAATAATAAATACGCATCAACTGTACCTTTCATGTCGATTTTTTTGTTTGACGAACTAGACAATAAAATATAGAAGTAATAAATTTTAATTCTTTTTTATAATAGGCTATAAATTACGAACAGAAGAAATATATAAAATGATCCTAGTGTTAATAGTATAATGTTCCATTTATTGTTTTATAACTTTTTTTTTATTATTTATAATTATTTAGTACGTTTTGAATACGATATATAAATTTTATTTTAAGGATAAATTGATCAATAGTTATTTATTCAGTTGTTCTGAAATAAAAAAAATAAAAAATAAAGCTGTTTTAATTGTTATTCACAATACTTTTTGTAATATAGTAATTAATATGAACAATGAATGCAGAAAAAAAAATTCACAAAACAGATGGGTATGATGCGCGGGTGAACTGTGTTATAACATGTCAGTAGGATGAATAGAAAAAAATATTTCGTAAAAGTTACATCGTATAAGATTTTCATTTGAAACAATATTACATTTAAACATATCTTTGAGATATAAATAGCCAAATCTATAAGTAAAAATATTGATGGTAATTAACGTATTTTTTTAAAAATTAGTATTGTATTGTATTAAATTTTGCATTATGAAACTTTATTATTAACAATTACATTATTACACTTAATTTAAATAATTTTTAACTCATTATTATTAAATTTCATTATTTTCTCCTTATTTTTTAATACTATTTGTCATACTAAAATTAAATTACTTCTATTTTCAGTAGAAGTACTATGATAACCACTTAATGAATTAAATTGTAAAATAAAAAAATATAAAAATCTGATAATGCACCACACTACTTGGACTTCAATGTAAGAAAATCCAAAAAATAAGATTCTAAATTATAATTTTCAATTAATATTAAATAATCAAATGTTTCACCAAATCTATTGCATATAATCTATCATGAATATATATATATATATATATATATATATATATTATAATGTGTATTATATAATTTATGTATATGTATATGTATATATATATAATCATCTCTCAATGAGAGCTTAATATTGCAATTAAGAAAAAGTCAAATCCAATTTTTATTTTTTATTTTGGGTTTTTTGGACACTTTTGGTTCATTCGAATTGCAATCAAAGGAGGAGATGCATAACTAGATGTTACAACAGTCCTAAATCAAAATTTCAACATCCTTCAGCTAAATCATTTTTGAGTTTCAACACCTGTTTACCAGAAATATCATTTTAGGCAATCCCAATTAAAAGAAATAATTTACCTTTTAGCAAACTTTATGCTATCCTTTATAATAAAGGAAGTATTGTGAACCGCAAAAAATTTCGATATTAATTTAAAATTATAATTTTGAATCGTACTCTTTTTGGATTTTCGTCCAAGGAAGTCAACTAGTATCCATGTAATTTTAAATTTTAAGAAAAGTGTGTATTTATCTAATTCATAACAATATGAATTCGGATGTGTCTAGGAATGTGTTAAAATGTAGATTCATAACAGATTCCCTGATGTTGTCAATGAATCATATTAATTTGGTATTATTAATGATATTTGGTATTATTATTACGCGGGAATTTAAATATTCCCGCGTAATTTGATGTTGGAGATTGTTTAAAAAGTTTTTTCAAGTTAAATTTGTTATATAATATAATTTATATCAGGTTTAAAAATATATGTGTACGAGTATATTGCCTTTTTATTCTTTTAATAAAATAAATTTATTAAACAGCAATTATATTGTAATTAGTTTTTTTTTATCAGTGTATCAAATTTGAGTATACATTTTTAATATAAACTAGATATATCTCATTTTAATTTGGTTGAAATATAACTTTGTGATTTTAATATTTCGTTACCTTATCAAAAATATAATTTATTTTTATTGAATTTGAAATTTTTTGAAATAAAAATACAACAGATTGATGAAAATTATAAAGTGGTTTCTCTTTTTAAAATTCAGATTTGACAAAATATCAAAATACAAAGAAAAAAATACAAAATCTATTTTTTATTAGAGAATTACCTCTTACATTTACAAATCCTTTTAAACACAGACCTAGTAATAAGTAAAAGCTGAAGTAACCACTGTCATTTTATAATTGCACGTTATGTTATTTATTTTTAATAATGCCTATGATGATAAAATGAAGATACATGTTTTACGTATTTATACTACATGGAAACATGTTATTTTATTGTACGTGATATATGAGCGATTGGACAAATAGGACATTGAATTGACACTGACGAAGACCTGCAAGATAAGTAAAAGGAATGCCTTTCGTCGGTACGTCAATGAAATAAATGTACTCTACGCTTTGTTCAAGCAATATGATGACATTTTCACACGGATAATGTTCGTGATTCCATTAACAAAACGAACCAATGTTGTTATGTTATGTAATCTATTAACTTAAGTTAAATTCATGCCGACCGCTATAAAAGGTAAAGGAAACTATAGGTTTGGTATAGGCTGAATTCATAACCATCATACTGTAGTCAGTATTATAAAATTTACGGTTACAGAAAGCAAGGATTTCTATTTTTATAAGTTTAATTTCAGGTTTATTATAAAATATTAATACCGTACTAAATCTTATACACTTTTTATTATTTTTTTTTAATGGGGAAATGTAATAACGAATCATAAGAAAATACTATAATAGAACTAATTATCTAAGTATAAAAAAATAGTATTTAATATTCTTTAATTTTATTATAATTTTGATTAAAATTTGGGATTTGGGATACGTAATTTATAAATTAAGGTCATAATTTATAAATTTAAGTATTTTGGTCGCAAATATTTCCGTTTTCAGATTTCAACGGAAATATCAAGTTTTGAACATCCCTGAATCAATTTTGACTAGTTTATAGGCTTGACATCTGTACGTACGTATTTATTTCGTATAACTCGTAAACGATTAACGGCAGGTTGTTGAAATTTCGGATGTAGGACTGGTGTAACATCTAGTTGTGCACCTCCCCTTTTGATTGCAATCGATTGAACCAGAAGCGTTCAAAAAACCCAAAAATTTGGATTTTAGATTTTTTAGTACTATGAAACTAAGTGGTACTTATTTTCATTGATTTCAAGAGTTACAGCCAAATAAAATTTTAATTAAATATTTGAAATCTTACAAGGGGATCTTACATCGGTTATTATTTAATAGGCATATTATTATATTATCTAATTATTTTATTTTAATTTTATTTATTATTTATTTTATATTTTATTTATTAATTTATCATTTATTATAAAATTTATTAATTTTATTTAATCATTTTATTTATTATTATCATTTATTATAAAATTTATTTAATTATTTTATTATATTATTTTAATATTATATTATTTAATAGGGATACGTGTATATCTAATAAATTTGGCGAAACATCTGATTATTTAGTATTAATTGAAAATTATAGTTTAGAATCTTATATTTTGGATTTTCGTACAAGAAAATCATGTGATGCCCACTTTTTTGTAATTTTTAAAATATCTGGTAATTAATATTTATTATTGTAAAATTCTCTTTTTAATTACTTGTATAATGTAAAACTTAAACCCTATTATAAGGGTTTAAAGAGTTAAAGGGTTAAAGTGGGATATTTGAGAACCATAAAAAAATTAAATTTTTTAAATTAAATTTTAACCATACTATAAATTTTTCAATGAATAACAAATTCAGTTTGAGGAAAATAAATTAGATGTAAGCATAATTAATAAATTTTTAGGTTATTTTGTATGATTAATAAAAAATAAAATTAATTGCTCATTTAATTAATTTAAATTTATTTTTTTTAATATATATGTTTATCGTTGTAATTAATTTACATTTAAATGAAGAATTTCGTATAGTTAATTAATATATCAGATTAAATAAAAGATTTGCGAAATCACTATTGCTTTAAAAACCACAAGCATTAATTAAGTATTAATAGGAAAAAAAAAATTTATTTCAATTTTATGAACTAATAAAAAATAAAGGTTTACTAAATTCTATATTAATTTTAGGATGAAAAATTTAATTGCTTAATTATATTTTGATGATTTGATCTAAGAAAATTAATCTAAATATCTAAAAGTTTTTAAACGCATCGTTTCAATTTTTTTTAATATAAAACTTTGTTTTCCCGTTAAAACTACACTTGCTTAAAAAAAAACCCCTAAACAAAGGGTAGACTTACCTTTAATAATAAAAGTTAAAAAATTTTTTCTTTTCTTTTTATTTCTCATGCTTACCGCTTAGCGTAGAATGAAACATATTTTAGATAATAAAAGATACATGTACGCGTAGGTAAAAATAATGCACACATAAATTATTTTATTATTATTGTTAAGTTATAACCCGCATAAATGAAAACTTGTATTATAGCCATCTATGGTTTAAAGTCACCGGTCAGAATAACAAGAAGTATTATTATGATCTTAGTATACGTCACATCAAAAGTTGTCCTAATGAAACATTCAGCATAACTCACACCTTTTCATACAACATATCCGTCATAAATCCCCATCTTATAAAACAACGCTCTATCACATATTATAGCATAAATTAATGTTGTCCTTCGTTAAACAAAAACAAAATCATTAAAATATTATATATATATATATAAATTTTATAACATTTAAAATTTCTTTTATTAATCTACCTTTCATAATTTAAGTGATTTTCGTGCTAAATATAAAGCTTGTAATAGTCATTCCTTATGACATAACATCCATTCCTTATGACGGTTTCCATCTACATTTATTTTATATTAACATAACATTTATGAATGTCGTTTATTTTATAATAGATAATATTTATTATTATTGCTACACGCATTTTCGTGATAATAGTGTTTTCTTTTTTTATTTAAAATTTTATTTTATTAATAAAACTCATTATTCTTCTTAAAATGTCACATACAATTACCACTTGACCTTTTGTATACTTTTGTGTAGGTTTAAAATTTTTTTTTTTTTACTACGTGTCATAATTTTTTTTTTAATAAAAAAGGATCTTTATTAAATACAATTAAATGACTGAATTTTATTTTAGAAATCTGTGGAGTTAAAATTCACAATATTGTGATCGAAAAACAAACGTTTTAAACAAAATTTGTAGAGAATTTGATTCTGAGTATTTATTAAACAAAATTTCTCTTTCACCAGTAGATTATTTCCTAAAAGTTCGTGAATAATTCTGTGTATACTTTTTATTTTTGATCACTGATTGTTGTTTTAGTTAAAATGCTTCCTATTGATTTAGATTTTAAGTAAAATTTTTGTCAAAAATTTGAGCGTTACAAACTCGTGTGTATTAGTATATTTACGTGTATTTATTTTACGTATATTAGTATATTTGATTGATTTTTATCAATTTATTTTGTTTATTTATTTACACTGATGATTTACCTTATTTTTCTCAATTAAATAAATTTTTTTAAAAATTGATAAATACTAGTTAAATTGAGTAAAAGAAAAGTATTTTAAGTAAATATATATTATATTTTAAGTAAAAGAAAGTATTTTTCTTCCAACGGATTTGAAGAATGGAAAATATTTTTGCGTTTATTTCATATAGACTAATAATAATCTCTCATACGGTATTTCCTTATAAACTTTGACTCTAAATAAAGTGTTTTATATCATATGCTGTTGTTGTTGTTAGGTCTAATTACATCCTAATTAACTATAAATGTTAAAAGGAATTATCTGATCGTGTTTTTTATCTATAGTTGAAAACTTCATTAGAAATTTTGTTTAGGTGTTAAAAAAATGCTCTCCAAAAGATGCTAGATGCTATATATATATATCGTTTGCATCTGGCAATGCAAACGATTTTCAATCGTTTATTTTTTATCAATTTATCAAAAATTAAATATAATGTAATTAACAGGTTGACCATTACGAGACCGTATCTGGGTCTTAAATTATATGTCCAGCTGGGCTGTGAGACCCGTTTTGTGATGTCTCAATGCAATAACGATTTCCTAATTCTAAGGATCTTTGTTGCAACTCATTTTTCAGGATAAAAATATCATACTACAATAGAGAAAATTATGACTGATCCAACGGTATTCTTAGCTTGTTAAATGCGCTTATTATTGAAATAAAATAAAATAAAATAACCGCTGATTTTTACAAAATTAATTTAATCTGTACAATGTTTTTTAAGATGCAAACATAGAAAGACAAAAGTATTGAGCATGTGCTATGCGTATATTTGCCTTTTTTTTTTTTATAAATCGCTATTAGAGCGAAATAATTGTAAATTAACTCCTAAATGATGTAATTTTCAATATTTTTCTCATATCGAAATTTATTTTATTTCAGTGATAAAATTAGAAGTTGAGTGATATAAATAAAAAATTGTATGTAAAGTTTTTTCCATTTGCGTTGTGAACCAAATAAATGTATGTTTTTTGGATTTGATTATTTCGTATGACTAAAATAATTTTTTTTCTTCTTTCATCCTTCTAAACAAAACACTTTATTAGTTTTATCCCCATTTATGGATAAAGTATAGAATTAAATGGTTATAAGAGAAATTTAGTATGAACGTTAAAAGATATTTACATAATTAATTTTTTTTAACATGCTTGTAAATGTGTATATTAGACCATTTATATAAGCATAAGATTCAATCTGAGACCACTTATAAAAACTAATTAATTAATAATACAATAAAATAAAAAAATAAAAAAAACAAACGATAAATAAGCTATTGTGTATAAATAAATAAATATATATATGTATATATATATATATCAAACTGTGCGTGTTTAATTTAATTAATTGCAAATAAAATGGAAAACATTTTTTTTTCATGTAACAAACCTACAATACACTTACATTCAATTGTATGAATTTATTAGAAATTCGTTTATTTTATTAATGAACTATTTTAATTTATCGTTACTTTTATTGTAGTTAAGACCTATATTGAATATGCTATGTATAAATGATTAATACAACTGATTATTTAATTTTTTAAAAACCAATTATTTAAATTGTTAATTATTTGAAGTCTTTTATTTTTAATTTTAAGTAATTACAAAATAAATATTATTCTTTTTTTTTGTATTAATCTTGTTCATAAGTAAAAATAAATTTTATTATATCCCAGTATAGTTCTGAAGAATATATTTTATATATTTAAGTAATAATTTAACTATAAAATACACTAAACTTACAATACAGAAAATCTAATGTAGACACTACATTACTTCCTTGAACGAAAATCCAAAAATAAGATTCTAAATTATAATTTTCAATTAATATTTCATAATAAATTGTTTAACCAAATCAGTTCACATATCAGTACACATATGTAATAAATTAAATTACATATACAAATTTTTGAAGTCCATAAAATATTATTTCACAAACTTTTTTATTTATTGTAAAAATAATTTTACAATTACCATAATTATTAATAAATCAATACATTTAAATATAAAGTTTTGAACTGAATAAAAGTCTGATTCGTAGTTCCTTCCCTTGTAAGATCAAAATATTTCACTGATTAAAATTACATTTGAAAATATTTCATTTATAAATATTACATATCATTGAAAATAAATGCCAGTTATAATATATCGTTGAAAAGCTTTCAATGAGGGCTTATTATTGCAGTTAAGAAAAAGTCAGTCACAATTTTGTTTTGTATTTTTTTGACACTTTCGGTTCAGTCGATTGCAATCAAAATGTGATGTGCACAACTAGATGTTACAATAGTCCTAAATACGAAATTTCATCATCCTACGGCTAAACGTTTTTGAGTTATTCAAGATACGTACGTATAGATAGTCACGCCGAAACTAGTTAAAATATATCCAGAAATTCAGAAATATATTCATTTCATTCAAAATAGTATTAAGTAGTTTTAAAATAGTATTTATAGTATTAAAAATAGTATTAATTTAAAATAGTATTAATAGTATTAAGTATTAATATAAATTCGTACAAATTACTTCGTATAAGGAGATAACAAAAATTGGAATAAAATCATTTCACGAATGTTTCTCAATATAATTATTAAAAAATAAAGATAATTCCGTAAAAAATAAAAATTTATTTATTTACTTAATTATTATCTGAACTTTCGTATATATTATGTGCATATTCTATGAAGTTTACTCAACATTTTTGTGTATATAATTTAATAACATATAATATAAAAATTAGTATAATTATGGGGTGTGTTTAAAACATGAAAAAACATATTTAAAAATATGTAAGAAAATATATTAGAAAATACAGAAATTAAAACTGAAATCTTTATATATCACCTTAATAGTTTTAATATTTTTTTCCTAATGTCTAGGTTGAACTAAAAAAATAAGCAAGCCTCCCCATCGCGGCCAAAAGAGATGAGGATGATATGTATGAAATGCAAATAAAGTGTAGTTAATCCTGAAACGTGTAGTTAATTCGAACCATTGTGTAGTTTTCAAATAAAAGCAATTAATATTTCCTAGGATTTCTTCAACCTCAGAATATTCCGATTTTGAAATGACGAGTTAACCACTAAACGAAGCTAGTTAAAATTAAAAAAATAAAAAATAAAAATTTTCTTTAAAATTAGTGTCACGATAATTTTATTATAAAATTTAATATTTAAAAAATTGTTTTAATAAATTTTATATTGCATTACAAAAAATTAAATCTTTTTTTTTTTTTTTTTGTTAAATTAAATTAAATAATTTATCTTTTATAAACTTAGTAACTTTATTAACCTATAACTTTATTAACTTCTGTAATTAACATTCGGGACTTAATATGTTGAGTTTGGTCAGTAAGTTAAAGTTGGTTTGCAAAATAGTGATTATCTTTAGACCCTGTCATACAAGTTTTTTTAAATATATTTATGTTAAGCGACAATCTCCTTTAATTTTTTTTTTTTAATAAATTGGATTGCATACTTTGATTTTCCTTGATACTTTATTTGTCTATATTTTAGATGTTTAATTTTTTTTTTTAAATCACTAAATGTACTTACGTTTAATAAAATTATTAAACATATATTATTTGTAATGTTAACTTACTAACTTACGTAAATTTTTTTTAAATATATAATTAATCGTAATAAACAATGTAAAATAATTTTACATTTACGTATTTTGGAAGTTAATAATACGTAGTATAGCAGATTGAAAAGACTTGTTTTAAACAAACCATTCCCGTGCGACTAAGTGAATGGTTAAACATAACGATGGCGTTGATAGACGGGCTATTAAGGTAAATACGTTATTTTTGTTACGCACCAGTAAATAAATATCAATTGAGAGCAAATAGTTTAACTTTAAAGTATATTAAAATTATTTTTAATTATTAAGCAATTTAATCCAAAAGTATTTTAAACGCTTATTTAATTAAATGAATTTTTTTACAATATTATTAAGTAATTGTTATTTATCTCAACAAGAGATATAACAATATATAACACACACACACACACACATATATATACAATAATGAGAGGTAACTGTACTATTGTTTAATTAAATTGCACTGAAAGAAAAAATAGTTTTCGATTTACATTTAAAAGTATAAATAATTTCAAACTATACTACTATATTCTCACGGGAGTTGATTCTTAGCTTAAAATAGAAAAACCAAAAAATCCATATAAACATAGATCAGAAAACGTTTCGTTAGAAATTTTCGGCTCGCGAAATATTTAGCCCTGCTTTCTGCCTCGTCTGTAAAATTAAACCGTTCTAAAATTCTTAAGGAAAAATTTGGTGTTTCTCAGTTTTTCTTAAAATCTAGGTGAAGTAGAGGTCTGAGACCACTCTTATTCAATTTCTTAGAATTACTTATTTCTTATTCAATTTTTCCCCAAGAATTACGGTTTAAGTTTTTTAAGTTAAATTTAGTTTTTTATCTAAGAAATTGAAAAGTAGTCTCAGACCTCTCTACCACATCTAGATTTCAAGAAAAACTGAGTAAATACACTTCTAATAAGTGTATTATAATAGTATTATAATAGTATTATTATAATAGTAAGTGTATTTTAATAAGTGTACAAATAAGTATATTTTCCGACAAGCCCATGTCGGAAAATACACTTTTTTTAGGTTTTATAGAACAGTAAAACTAAATTTTAGTTATAAAAAGTTATGAAAATAATTTTTTTTTCAAAAATAATAAAAAAAAAAAAATTTAAATTGATTACTAAAATAATTAATAATTATTATAATAATTAAAATAATAAAAATAATTTGCATAGAATCGATGAAAAATAGCTAGATTAAAAAAAAAAATTAAGTTAGATTAAATATTTTAATCATTTATGCTTAGTACATATTTATGTTAGAAAAACTACTTCAACAATCTGTAAAGTGAATAAAATTTTAAAGTATGATGTAGGTTGAAAGATTCTTTAGAATTGTAAAATAAATTGGCAGATTATATATCAAAATATTTTTGGTTAGTTGACTAGAAAATGGCGGTGTAAAGGGAAAAATAATCTAAAGAAATATTAACATAGACAACTTAGATAATGGATTTTTATATCTTAGATTAGATTTTTATATCTTTGAACAAAAATAATCTATTAACTCAATCCGGTCATACCAAAAAAAAATAAAATAGTTTAATAACTACAATTTTCCTTAATTCCTGTTTTTATCCTGACATATTTACTTAATATAAGAGGTCATACTATACTTTATTTGTTTTTAAAAATAATGTTAAATTTTCCTCGTACTTAAAAGTTTGGCGTTGTTAATGATAACAACTGTGAAATGATTTTTTTATGGTTGATCATAGATGATCGATGTTTTTTTTTTTTTTTTTTAAATGTGTTGTTCGTTTTAAGGTGATGCTTTTTATACTGATTTTAAGTGTTACATGATTTTATGTACTGCGTATTTTTATAAATTTGAAGGCATGTGAAACTTTTCTATCATTTCACTAGAAAATCGATTTCTTTTATTTTTTTTAGTCTGTTTAAAAATTATTTATTTTTTATTTCATCTTTTTTCTAACTATAAACCTGTTAAATAATCGAAATTTGACATTAATATTATTTATTATTTGTTGCGAATCTGTTATAAATTATTTCTCGAATTACATTAATATAATCTGAAAACTTAATCTTAAATAAAATTCGCTTATTTTACTTCAAAATCTATTTAGTAATAATATTAATATTAATAAGTTATATTAATACGTTTTTCTGTTTTACATTTTGTTAACTTGGCATTTTCTCTTTGGATATTTTGCATTTATATATATTTCTTTTAAATTTGATACTTATTTTATTTTGCTACACTAGTTTTTCTATAAGCGATGTATAATAATTTGAACCAATGAATTCTATAATGTTTCAGACTTATTTATTTTTAATAATACTAATTAAAATAAGATTTTAATTACATTTAAATAAAAAATATCCTTTTTAAAAGTTTTTCAAACCGGGAATTTAAATGTAATGAATTTTGTTAAAAGCAAAATTTACTGACTTTTTTTAATATTATATAATTCTTTTCAATATTTGAAATTGAGCTCTTCTTAATCTGTCATAAATAATATAAAATAAGGAAAGGTTAAATAAAAATTTATAATAAAACAAATTCACGAAAATTTTTTTTTAAATTTGTCTAAAGAATTAATTAAATAGGATTTATGTTATTAGAAAACATTTAAGGTAAATTTTTTTTATTATAAAAATACAATTGTCATTTAATTCTTCTTAATTAGATATATTTTAAACTTGTTTTCTTGAATTTGTCAACAACGTTAATTTATACGAAATTCAAACAAGGAAGTGCTAAAATAATTAGCTTGCTTTATATAAAATACAAATCTGTTTTTAAATAAAAATTTTGTCACCAGTACATATAATCGTTTCAACTAAAATGGCAGTTAAATTTTTATATTAATTATGATATAACCATTAAATTTTGCTTACCTTAGGTTGTGTGTACTTACAATTGTAATTTGTTGTATAAAATTATTTTAAAAAATAAATATAAATTGATTCTTGCATGAATTGAAGACATTGTAAATGAGTTTTAAATATGTGTAATATATATATATATATATATATATATATATATATAATCAAAAACAATATCTTTGTTTTTTATTTTTATCTATATTTTATTTTTTACAAAAACATCTAACAAAAACAAAACCCACATCTAACATTTACAGGCGTAAAGGGTCCTGACATTTACAAAAAAGTAAAACATTTAAACACAATAAAATAAAATACTCAAAAAAACCGTTGGACCAGTGCAAAGTGCTTCATTGAAGATCCTCAGTAAACATAACACAAGAGTTCGTCGAAGGCTTATTATATAAACGCTTTAGTAATTTTCTTACATAAAAGTAAGCAACTATTTTTTATTTCTTGCCATTTTCTAAATCGGCAACAATATTGTACCTCTATTGTACCTACAATATCTGTACTCTATTGTACCTACAATATCTGTACCTCTTTACGAGATTTTCGTATGTTGTGTAAACTCTTCTATATACTCGTGTATGTGTATGCGTGCGTGTGCGCGCGCGCGTGTGTATATATATATATGTATGTGTGTGTGTGTGTGTGTGTGTGTGTGTGTGTGTGTGTGTGTGTGTGTGTGTGTGTGTG
>JAAAKQ030510480.1:7361-17917 GCA_010016005.3 Zanna intricata
AAATATACATCAAAATTGCTGATGAAGAGCAGTGAGTAATTAGTTGGATATGTGTAGAGAAGAGCACCAGCCTGTTGCGCCTACCTATAGGTCACATTCACACATTAGTAGCAAAATGTTTAAACAAGAGATACCATTGACTGTTGCACAATCAATTATAATCTAATCGCTCGGCAACAAAGGTATCAAATCCTCTGAAATTTTTACCATTGACTGTTGCACAATCAATTATAATCTAATCGCTCAGCAACAAAGGTATCAAATCCTCTGAAATTTTTACTCAACTCATGCACAGTTCAGAGATGCTATCCTCCGGAACCACCGTTAGGTATTACATCAGAGGTTGAAGATGAATGATGTGTAGCATGTGTGAAAATGCCATGCCTGATTGGGATTTGAACCCAGGACTTCTGAATGAAAGGCCAAGATGCTACCACTTACGCCACGGAGGCCATCAGAGATGCTTCCTGTTAAAAAAATTAAAGTGTCTGACTGGGCTAAAAAATTATGAGCAATGCAGTGAAAGGTCACAAACTGTCTGCGGACCCGTGATAGATCAGGTGATAACAATCAGGATATTCATGACCTTGTAGAAGGTGAGAGCCACATAATCGTTGGTGAAATTGATTCAGTAGTGGGCATGAATGTTGACAATATGCATAAGAGATTGTCAAGACATCCCTGGTTGATCAGTGTAGACAAGGTGGGTTCCATGTCTTCTCATTGAGACACAGAGAAATGCACTAGAAAACAAATCTGTCAGTGGTTTCTAAATCACTTTGGAGACATTTTTGATCACATTGTAATCTGTAACAATAATGGGTCCACCACTACATACCACAGAAAGTAAGAACAAGTATGGAGTGGCGAAAAAGAGAGGAGGGGTTACCATCCCCTTTTTTAAGCCTTAATAATGCTTGTCAGCTGAATATCCTTCTGGAAACTGTGTCTTCAAACTCAAAAGATTTGCTTCAGATAGATTTCCTGTATGTATTGAAGGACAGTAAAGTGTTGTATACTACTGCCAGTTGTTGGGTGATGTCAGGGCATCACTGATTTGCAATGTCCAATGGTAAGGAGTACTACTGTTTTACATTTTTGAAGCTGTTGAACTGTGGATCAATTACCTTGAAAATTCAAAACCTACAACAATGTCATAAAAAAGATTTAAGCGCTAAACCCATTCCACTAGTTCTAGACCACAGATTTAAAGGGACAAGAATATTTTAAGATAAGAAAGAGCTTACAGAAACAACTCTCAACCTGAATGTGTCACACTTCAGAAAAAACATTAGAACTGTTTTTCAGGAAAGCAAATTCTGATTATTTTCCCGCTACTATGTTCTTTAGGATGCAGTAATAAAGAAATTTATTCCAAACAAGTGGTGAAGAATAATGGAACTAAAAACAGCTAAAAAAGGGAACTTGCCTAAGGGATCTATTTCTTTTAAAACCTGAATCTACCTACGTCTTTTTGGGTCAAGTTAAATTACAACAACACTGAAGAAGTTACATAATTCACATGTAATATTTTATAATCTCAAATAGGGATAACACTGCCAAACATGTAAATTGAATTCGCATTAACGATAAAGGAAAATTTATATTTATGATATTCTTTTATGCTCAAGCTGATTTTGTTTGCAATAAAACCAAACCATATCCTTTTTTTATAGCACCATAATAAAATGCTAAGCTTATTATGAAAACTATTATTATTATAAATGATTATTATCATTTTAAATAATAAAATTTAAAAAATCTTCTCAATTTTGTTTGAGAATTACATAAATAACTGCTCAAATAATACCATATGTCATTAATATTGTATGAATTTACTTTTTTACCTTCATATTATTTATTATCATTAATATCACCATTTTTTTTTACCTTCATGTTATTTAATCTGTGTATTATAGTTACATAATAAATGAGAACTCAAATCCCATTCATTTTTTTTAAAATAATTCATTTTGTGATGTCAAATGTGATCTGATCAAGATTTTATAGTTCCCATTAAGATGTCCAGGCAAAGTTCTGCAGAAGTTCGTTATATGTATAACTTAGCATTTCTACAACTCTGTCATAACAAATAATATGTATCAATTAGAATGAATTATTTATTCAAAAAAACTTTCTCAATTACTTTGCAAAATAAATAAAAATAAATGTTGGAAGAACTAATTTCTGTTGTCTGGTAAAACTGTGCAATTAAAAAAAAGGCTACAATTCAGGATCCCATAATCTTGTACAAGGTCAAATGTATTTCTGTCTAATGTATATGTAATCCTAACACACATATTAAATTGTTTTTCACACTATATATATAAATATTTTCACACTTTCTATATATATATATATATATATATATATATAGAAAGTGTGAAAAACAATTTAATATGTGTGTTAGGAGATATATATATGGTAGTCAAATAAAAATTACTAAACGGGTTACTGTTGCCTGATAAACATGAACAACAAATTTTTTTAAACTATGGTAAACCTTACTTACTTCCATGTGATATTCAAGTATTGTATATAAAACCAACAACTCCCTATGTATAAATAGTTGTACTTAAAATACACTTTATTCAAATTATCATTTATCATGAGGATTTTTTTTTTTTATCTCAAGGAATGAATTAAAAGAAAATTATATTAAAAACTATTTAAGTAAAAGTGCTGTTCAAGCACTAAATATTTTCTAAGGATTATACTTTTTTTACAATCTGAATACATTTTTTAATAATGATAATGATATTTTTTTTATGAGTATATTCACAAGTTCAGACAATTTTTATTATATGTAAGTAAAAATATTTTTTTTAAATATTTCACTATTATATTTCACTATTAAATATTTCACTATCATTTATTAAATATTTCAAATATTTTCTTGAAAAAAGAAAAAATGTTAGGCCATATACTACTTTTGTTGTCATTAGTTATGGCAAAAAAACCATGGCAGTTGTTCCTCATGCACCATATTTTTGGACTTGGCTCATTGTGACTTCTTTCTCTCTTCCAGCTTGAAGGATGAAGATTTGAATACAGGAGATTCAAACAAAGTCATAAGCAGTGCTGAACACAGTAAAAAAAAAAAAATCATTCAGGATGCATTACATTTGTGGCAGTACACAGGGATCAATATCTGGGTTTCTAAGGGACAACTTAGGATATGTGATGAATAAGATTCTGGTACATAGCAACTACAATTAGTGTTATATTTCAGGAAATTTTGTAATTCCTTTCATGTTTAACAAGGATAATTTTATATCCTGCAGCAGCAGATCGACAAATGAGCATGATTGTAAGAACAGTCAGCTCTGTGGTTACTAAGGATTTTATTTTTAAAAATAAAAATAATATAATAAATCCTCCACATTTAACAGAAATTGATTTTAAATAACTAGTTTAAGTAAAATAATACATACATTATTAATTAACAGAAACATTTACAATAAGATTTCATTTCTTTTCATAAGAACACCAAAATTGGTAATCTAACAATAAAATTACCATCCTACCCTAGTTGAGATTACATACTCTTTAAATGCTGTTTTTTAACCTTCATCATACCATCTTAGATGGTAACAATTTCATTTTATTAAATCAAATTAATGTATCAAATTTTACTTGCTCTATAATAAATAATTCATTAGATTGCACAATATAAATTGTAAAGAAAAAAAAAACATTTAATCAATTATGAAACAAAATGTATGTTAGTATATAACAGTTATTTTGCTTATTTATCTTGATTTATTTTATCCCAAAAAAAGGTCTGAATCAAGCTGAAATCAAATTTTCAAAGGAAATGTTCTGATTGGACTCATGTTATGTCCTGAAGATGTCTACCAAAATTTTCTTAAAATGAAATATCTCAGCTATTAGGTGGCCAATGGACAAGTTTTTAACTGATAGGTTTGTGTTATCATCATTAGTTTTCTAGTTTTCTACTCTATTAAATTTAATATGATGCACTTTTAAATCATTTCAAGTAATAATAAATATCTTTAAAACTAGTTTTGCAATTGACTACTCTCAGGGGATGATTTACAGGGGTTGAATCTTTCAGATTAATGATATATGTTGTTCATGTTTGAAAAGAGATCTACAAATAATTCATTTAAACATTATTTTAAGCAACTACATGATATAATACGATTTAAAAATTTTTTTGCAATAAGGGGTAGTTTTCATCCCTAAAAAATAAAAAGCCCTGTCTGGCACAGGGTAGATTTTGAAGTAGAGCTTAACCCAAATTTTTATTTAAGTCTGTGCTTATTCCCAAAATTGCACAGTAATATGGTATTGTATCGTTGATCATTGATGACTGAACTAACAGCCATCTTTGTGTTTTTTCTTCAGGCTAAGATTATTACACAGGAAGTCAAAATGCTCCCAATATTAAATAAGTTTAAGATTTTTTAATTAAAATTTGTGACAGTAGTCTGATGTTTATAGATATTATAAAAAAACTTTGAGAAAGATTTCATTAACAAAGCAGTATTTTCATTTAATGGTAAAAATAATTCAAGAAAGAATCACATTGGGAATGACAGCAATTATCATGTAAACACTGAATCACACGCTTTAACTGAAATCAAATTTCAAAGGAAATTGGACTCATATCCTAATCATTGAAAATCAGGGAATGTCAATCAAAATTTTCTTAAAATCAACTTCTTCAGCTCAGAACATATCCTTAAAACGGCAAAAGCACTTATATATAACCATCAAGACACTATCATTGCTATATAACTCAGCACCCCTCAATGAAAAATTTTCAAATTGAGAGCATGGCCAGCCAGATCTCCTGATCTGAATCTTTTTGATTTCTTCCTGTAAAGATACATGAAAACCTTATTATCTCAAACACCCAGCAATTAAAATTAACTTTTACGTAGAATCATGTTTACAGCCCAAAAAACATTGGAGAAGACAATTGTGTTCAAAAAATCATTATACTGAAAACACATTAAGTGCAGGTTATTATTTTTAGCAGCCAATCTAATATTAAATTAGTAAATTAGTTATATTAAATAAAATGATTTAATATAACTAATAATAACAATTTGGTTTAGTTATACATCATTTAAGAGCAACAAGCCTATCTTTTAACTCATCACTTGTAATACAAGATCATTAGAATTTTTCTTGAAGTTTTATTTGGTACCATTGTTTTTGAGTAAGATTTGCTGGATTAAATAATTATGCTGAACAACTAGTGTCCACAGAATTTTAGTACCTACCACTATTTGATCTTAAAAGCAGAAATCTGCTAGTTATTTAATATTATTAACTAATATTTGACTACATATTTACTGGAAAGTGTGAAAAACAATTTTATATAATCTCTTTTAGTGATACATGTACGAAGACAGTCTGGCTCTTCTTTTAATATAATGTTAATTAATTAAAAAATTGTTAAGTTTACTTTTTCAAAATAAAAATTAAATAGATAAATATGATGACGCAGGTTTAATTTTAAAAGAATGCAATAAAACAATAAACAATATAACATAACAAAACATTCAACTTTTCAGTTACAAAACCATCATTGTAGTAATAATCATTACTACATACTGGGTTTACAAAAGATTGCATCACTATCGGATACAAAAGCAATATACTATAAATTTTGTTTGTTATATCATCCAGAAATAAAAAAAAAAATGAAAATGTTGAATATGAAATACATAATTTCTTTGTTGTACTGGTATTACTTAAATGTAATCACCATCATCATTATTGTTATTATTATTGTTGCTGTAAATATGGAACAATAAGTTCAACAAAATAAAAATGTTGATGGTTACATTTACATTTACTTAAGTAATAACAAAGAACAGTAATAGCAATAACAAACAGTAATAACAAAGACATTCTGAAAACAATACCATTAACTGCATGCACTTACTCCTACATAATAAATTAAGATTTAATCCTTAAAATATAAATCGCACAAATTCAAGGATTAAAATAGCTGTTTATTTACACAAAATACTGCATTCTATAAGAATTCAAACTTCTTTTACCACATGTGGTTAAAGAAAAAACATAATAAATGGTATATGGACATCATAATTTTTACAAACGATCAACAGATGGTGCTATTGAGATGTGACATTACTATTGTAAAATTTGACTTTTTTTAATGTTATAATAGTGGCAGCTCAGAAATCAGCCGACTGGTTTGTTTACAGCAAGCATTTATAAATTTTTGTGAAAAACTGTAACAGTTTTATGAAAAAATGCAAATTTCACGTGATCATCACTCTCTTGAAGAGCAGATAAGAGTTCATCATCTGATAATGACATATTATTACTATTCCATTTCCTGTTTGCAACTTCACTAAAACTTGGTTTGGATTTATATTTAAAAAAAAAAAAATTGTTCAATAATATGAAAAACAGTAAGTAAATACTCTTTACTCTTAGAATATGTATTATCACAAAGTATACATTAGAACACTAATCAAAAACTTGAGCAAGTATCACTAACTTTTCATCATTACATTATCAATTTCTTTATGGTTAGTTTACAATATATTAAGGCTTAAAAAATGCTAAATGAACTTACTATTATCTACTACATTAGAAATACTCAACACAAAACTAAATGAAAAATAGCACAAAATAATCTCTAAACAACAACATAAACAAACAATGTTGACGAATATTCATTAGAAAACAAGCAGTTAAGTTTAAAAAAGCCGATAATGAAGATTTGGAACAACATTAAAATTGACATTTACTGTATACCACAAAACAGAATTAAACATTTCCTTTGAATCGTTCTCTTGTGATTATGTATTAAAAAACACTGTGTGAAAATGCTGATATTCCTCACAGTATGAAACCTGAGTAGTGCAGGCAATTCTCACAGTGCGTAACAAACTGCTCTGTATTCTTACCGATAGCCAATAAAGGATAAAAGTATATGTAGTGATTTACATACAAATATACAATATATATAGTTTCTTATATATACTTAGTGTGTCCAAAAAAAATTCGCCCTACTTCAAAATCTCCGCGCCAACGTTCGTAGCGAACTCTCTGACGTACAAGCGTAATTAGTAACTTCTCCCGAAACTAGCCAAATGCCGCAGTTATCTCTATTTTTCTGTTAAGCCTCCGGAACTACCTTAAGGGGTATTACTTCAGACGATGAATGAGGATTTTGTGAGTGAATGTTAATCAAGTATAGTCTTGTACAATCTCAGGTCGACCTCTCCTGAGAAATGTGGTTAATTGAAACCCAACCACCAAAGAACACCGGTTTACACGATCTAATATTCAAATCCGTATAAATACTAGAATTTGAACCTTCGAAATCAGCTGATTTGCGATGTCGTACTAACCACTCGAGCAGTCCGGTGGGCACATGCTGCAGTTATCAACAGAACGTGTTCGTGCACAGAGCGCCTTTGTTAATAATGCTTTGTTGACTTCGTCGTTTTTTCTAATACATATCATCCTCATTCAACCTCTGAGTAATACCTTACAGTAGTTCCGCAGTCTAAAAGAAAAGAAAAAAAAAAAATAGGGTTTTGTAATCGCGGAAATGATGGAGAGATCACATCAACGAATTTGCATTAAAATTTAGATGCAGAAACTATTGAAATGATGCAGAAGGCCTTTGGAAACGAGTGTATGGGCAAAACACAAATAAAAGAATGGTACAAGCAATTTAAAAATGACCGCACATTTGTTGACACTAACCATGTTCTGGCCGACCATTAAACACAATAACACGTTGGGCACCAATAGAATACGCTCCAACAAATCGGACGATTAACAAAAAATTTTACCTTGAAGTTTTAAGAATATTGCATGATGCAGTGAGGAGAAAACCGCATTTGAGCAGAAGCCGCATTTTTGGGCGTCCGGCAACTGGCTTCTTTATCACCATAATACGCCAGCACATTCATCAAACGTTGTGCAATAGTTTTTGCAAAACATCAAATTAGGCAACTTCACCAGCCTCCGTATAGTCACGACATAGCCTCCTGCGACGTTAGGCTGTTTCCAAAATTGAAAATTCAATTCAAAGGGCACCGGTTCGACGACAGAGAGACGATTCAGAAGAATGCGATGTGGCAGAACACTTAACACCATTCTAAAATCTGAATTCCAGAACTGTTTCAGAAAGTGGAAAGACAGATGGGTGCGTGTTGTACAGTCAGCTGGGGATTATTTCGAAGGTGCCATAAGTCAGATGACAAAGAATAACGTCAACGTGGAGAATTCAAAGGTCGTATTGTTTTGGAACAAATCGCGAATAGTTATATATATGAAAATAAATATAAAAAACAACAAATATAATTGTACTCAGATTATCAGTAAATAAAAAAATTTTTTATTCCTGCAATCTATAATAATAATAAAAATAAATTTTATCATACATGAGTAAATAATTAGGTATAAATAAAGGACCTGCCTCAACATTTATGTGGATAGTTCAAGGGAGACCATATTAAAACTCTGATTCAGAATAATGTCAAAAAATTCAAAATTAATTGTAAAATAAAAAATATATTTCATTAATTATTTAAAATATAAGTACTATCCGAAGCTACTAATACAAAAAAATAATTCAATTTTAAGAAGGCTTTATTCAAAATTAAATGAGTACGTAATCTTTATTAAAGCAATATCACAAATGCACAAATATAAAATTAAAAAAAACAATGAAATTAAGATTAATTATTACTATGTAGCACATGAAAAAAAAAATTTAGGTAAATACAATTAAATATGAAATGTTTAAAACTAATGTTACAATAATTCACAATTGAGAAGGTGAATGAGAGAAAATTATTTGACCACACGTTTACATATGTTGTGAATGGAATGCTGAAAAATCTGGTTTTTTTTTTAATTTATATTATTAAAAAGTTAATTGACAAGAGTAATATTGTTTCAGTAAAAAATCTTTTAATTAAACTGCTGGAAACCATAAACCATTAAACCATCTTTTAATTGAACTGCTGCACCATATACATCTAAAAGATCAATAAGAGTAGATACCTCATTATTAAATTCTAGTATTAACAACAATCAATCAATCATGCTTTAACTCTGTACTATAATGTGATTTTATTTTTCACATTATAAAAACAATATTGTACAAGGTTTTCTCAAACATCTCAGAAAATATTGGAGATAAAATAATGTGATGATATTTTACCTTATATTTATCTCTTTAACTAAGTTATTAAACATGTACTACAATGATTTTTCATAAAATTTTCCTAAAAGTTAGTAAATATAATTCTTAGAGAAGAGTTGGTTGGTTGGTTGGTGGAATGGTCTAATGGAGGAAAAGTTTATCATTTAATCACTTCTGTTGATAGACTTGTACTATCCCAACACTTTTCCTTTCACATCTGTTGTGGTCCATCTTTTACAATATATCCGACAAATCCCTGTACCTATAGACAAATAAATGTTGTGGACTTAATATTTTGAACATTTCTACTTTATACCTTACCATTGTGTTGAACACATAGAATTATGCTCCTTGACATGTTGCACCTCTGAAGTTCCTCTCACTGTTGCAGTAAAATGAAAGCTTGGTGACAGCCATTGATCAGTGATGGCCTTTATGATGGCAATGGATCAGGTTATATTTGTGAACCACAAATCACATATATTTCTGAACCGATCCAGTGGCCTGAGAATTGTTCATTTATGAAATAATGCACTAGAAGAACAAAATGAGCTGGAAAAGCCTATTTTGCTGCATTAAAACATGCTCAATGATACTTTTCTCTTGAAACTGGGGTATTAACTATTTAATAAACAATTTGAAAGTAAAAAATGTTCAAAAGATGTAATAAGCCCACAATATATATTTGTCTAGGGGTTTGAGGGCTTCACAGACAATGTAATGTGAAATCTTGTTCACAGTGCTAACAATATAACTGATTATATATAACTTTACATATATATAATATACATAAAAAACATGGTGTGTTTTTTTATCTCTTCTTTGTTTTCAAATCTCTTTTCTTTAAATGGAATTTAAGCTTAAAAAATCTAAAAATCACAGGGAGCCATTCTGATGAGTAAGAAGCCTGCTATAATAGTTTCATCAATGTTTTACCAATTTCTGGATAAGTTATGGTGTGTGATCTCTGGAGCATTTTTATGATAAATTTTACAATTGGCATTTTCCCGGAGCTGGTAGTCTCTTGCTCAAACAACATCTCTTAGCTGATGAAGAACATTTATGTAGTAGCCTTTATTGGCAGTTTATCCTTAAAGAGCATATTTGTGATGAACTATCTATCCCTTGATAATAAAAAAAGACTGCCAACATGAAAATGCATGTTAACATTCTTCTTGAAGACAGAGAAGAGATCAAAAGAAATGTGTCAAGAGAGACTTATAGTGCTTTCTAAAAATAACTTTAAAAATGTTTTTAACAATCGAAACATTGCTGGGAAAATTGTGAAACATGGAAATGGCCCTACTTCAAAGAAGACAAGTCAATGAACAAAATAGATAAAGTATTTTTGTTTTTATAAGCCAAGCTCATGTTCTCT
>JAAAKQ030510502.1:0-19718 GCA_010016005.3 Zanna intricata
GGCATGTAAAGAGATATTTTAGTAAAAATAAAAAATGTAAGTAAAAAAAGTTTTTGTGCATTATTTATGAAATGACCTTCGTGTATATATATATATTTTTAAGTTGAAATGCACGGATAAAAGCAAAAATATTTCTTTACGTTAAATAGTATCATGACGACTGTACACTTAATGTAAATTTTATCTTTTTATCATAATTTTATCATAAAATGAAATTATAAAAAAGAAACACCCATGGTAATCCACATGTATAAATGATTTTTTAGAAAACTATCTAAAAAAACGTTCAGTGAAAAACATTTTTACATCAAGAGAATTATTTTGTTCAAACTGCCTTTATAAATAAAAGAATCTGATTACAGAAAATTAAAAAAAAATATTAAAATTGTCCTTAAAGAATAATATGTTGTAAAAATTTTATAAATGCCATACATACTATGTACTAATTACACAATCAAGGGTTCAAGATTCATCAGCATACAAAGTTTTAGGTACATATAGTTGCTTAACAATCTTAAAAATAAATAAATTTAAGTACAATAGACTGATATGGCCATTAGTCATTAACTAATAAATGGCAACAGCATGTAATAATGAAATCATATCTAGCAAAATTTAACTTCAATTTTCTATAGAAATTAGTAACATAAACGTGGTTTAGACTGCATTCATTTTATCTGCTTTACACTCTTTACTCTTAGATGTTCCATGTAAGGGATGGAGCTTAACCATCTTACCCAAGACAGAAGATTTATGCAGAATATGTCTGCATTTTATTATTCCATTTGTATTGTTTTGATTTTCACAAATAAATAGCCTGATCATTTTTATGGAAATAGATGGCAAATATTTATATGAAATTAAAAAAAAAGCATTATGTTAGTATGTTTTTATTTATAAGGGAAGATTTGAATATAATTACTGTTATTATAACGTAAAAAAAAAATATATATAAAAATGTATATATTTTACTGTTTATTTATGTTTTTATTAATTATTACTTTTTAAAACCTATTATAATTTTTAAAAAAAATCTTGTATGTTGCAATTTATTCAGAATTAGTTACAGTATAAATACATATGTAATGAATGTTCAGTGGTGATATTTACATAAATACAATCTTTCTTTCAAACACTGTAGAGCAGTTTAATATTAGATAATAATTTAAAAAATAACTTTATTTATAATTTCAATTTTTAATTTGATGAAACCCTCCATTCTTAGAAGTAAGTGTTCCCATGTAATTTATCTTGTCACAGTTTTGCGCACTCTCTGCTCCAACTAAATGCTTTACTTTCTCGCAAACAACATATCATGCTTTCCTTAAATTCTCTACATTTTCTCCATATCTTTAACACTTCTTGCACATACATTTTATACAGTATGGTTTACAAACAGCAGCCTTGCTTCAAACTTTGGTCACCTTAAAAACTGTTAAAATACAATCAGATATTTCTCCATTTTTACTGAACATTCATAATTTAATTAATTTAAAAAACACACACATAAGAAAAATCAGTAAAATAAGAGATTATCTAAATGGAAACTATTAGAAACTAACAATTTTGCTGTAGACAGAAGAAAATGCAGTTGAACATGGTGTAATCAACCCAGGACAAATCCCTTCAACATTGATGAAATACAAACCAAAATGAAAAATAAAAAATATATTTTAACAATAATCTTAAAATCTGTTAAAGATGTAAGAAATAACTAAACAGTTCAATATAAATAAAACTTGCCCTTCCAATTTTTCTGTGATCTCTCTTAGCAGCTTCTTCCTGGAATTTCTCCCACTCTTTCATCTGTTTCGCATCTGGAAATGAAATACCATAAACTCTTTGTAATGATTCTGCGTCAGCTTTACCTTCCCAATAAGTCGCAGAATTCTAAATTAAAAAAAAAACAAAAAAAAAAACAAAATAATTTTCTTTTTTAAAATTAAACAGACAAAAGGAAATAAAAAATACACATATGTAATAAACATGACCCAACACAAATCATATCAACCATCTATAACGATCAACTTGTCCAACTTTACCCTTGGTTGTTAGGTTCAGGGTAAATTTTTAGTTAAACAAAATATATTATAATTTCAACAAATATTTTAATGACCAAGGCAGTAAACATATTATATATCTGTAATAACTATGAATTAAACTTTTTTATAAGAAAAAAGAATAATAGTAATAATTAATAAGCAAAAATAACATGCTGATTTCTAAGATCAGTGAGATACTTCTATGAAAGTGCATAATGTAGAAAAAAAAACAAATAATTTTTCTGAAAATATACTTTTATTTTGCTTTAAATATTGGATGGCCTGTGGAATATTGGGGTGTTGCAATATCTGTGAAAATCAATAGTTACTGTTTAGTGAGACAATAGCTTGCATGAAAAAATAATACAATAGAAAGTGCTTGTACTTGTAACTTAAAATACAGATTTCACTTTTTGAAAATTACATCAGTTAAATGGTTAACTGAGTGACAAACACACTCATTCAGTCAGTGGAAAAAAATCATCCACGATATACTTCAGTAAATTACTGTTTTTTAATTTCCTTACCTTAGCCATTCCTTAATATACTCTTAGCTACTGATATTTCATGGTTTAATAGCATAAACTCTCAACTTTAAGTATTACCAAAGAAAAAGTTCAATCCTATTAAATCCAGAGATCTTGCTGGCCAATGATGACTCTGAATCTTGAAATTACATGTCCTGGAATAAGGGAAAGCAATATTTCCATTGAATATTGATGTCTGTGCTGCAACACCATCTATTGAAATCAAGAGTGTAGTAACTTCTCCATTAGGAAACATCTCTTGGTAATAAGTTGCTATTATTGTGACAGTTTGATCATCTCCTCAAAAAAGTAGTGTCTAATAAAAACACTGGCATTTTATACTAAATTATTATCTTAATGCTAAACACTGGTTAGTTGCCTCTCATACAATTAATGACAGTCCTGTTTATTGGCATATCCTAATATGAAAATGGGCTTTTTCAGATACAATGAATCTTTTCCCCAATGTTCTTTTTCAAAACAGTTTAATCATTATTTAAATCAACACTTAAAGTCTGATCATCATGTGAATGTTTTTTTGTTATAAAGATGTAGGTAAATAAGATTATTTGGGTTTAATTTCTGTGAAATCTGAATTTTTTGCAGATGCAGTTGAAGGTTGATGTGCAATATGGAGAAAAGACTTCCCTGAGACATATTCAAACAAACAGAATTTTGTCAGATAGATCATGTTGAACTCGCTGCTATTCTCTACCTCTCCGTTTCTGGAGTATATATAGATTGCTTACTGTATAAGCTGATAAATAATATTTTTATTTATATATGTATAAATAATAAATAATATTCTTACAGTTTTTTATTTATTTCATATGAGTATTCTGGAAATCTCCTGCTATCCCATGCAGTTTTTTTGATTCAGGGGCAATAGATAGCCAGATTCCTTGTTCATGATGTGTGTGAGGCGTAGTCTCTTACAGAATCAGGCTAACCATACCTAACATGCTAAGTTAATTGAAATCCAATCAACTAAGAACATGGTATCTTACCATCTATCTAGTATTCAAATCCAAAACCAAACTACTTTTAATATGATTTGAACCTGAGAACTCTTGACTTCAAAATCAACTGATTTACGATGATGAGTTTTACCACGAGACCAAACTGGCAGATTAATTACATGTTTCATTTACATGATAAGTTACCAAGCAGTTTAATTCGTTTAAATATAATGTTCTTGGTGGGAGAGAGCTCTGCCAAGAAATCTCAAAATGTTATCGAAATGCTGAGAAACAATGCTGAAATGTGATAAACATATGCACAGCAAAGATGTGATGTCCCACCAACTAATTTGCCATGGTGACTACAGAACATTGATATAACAAACTGTAAATGTGGCTGTTTCCCATAATGTACTTGTTTGCAATACATCTAATACAATTTCAAATGATGAGCAATTCAAATTTGTCATAATTTATTGGTATATAGTATGCTTTATTCTAACATAAAAATACATAATAATAGAGCAAAATTTTATATACATTTATATGAAAGTTTAAGAATATAAACAATCATACATCAAATTTACAATTTTAATATTATTATTCATACAGACCTTAGTTATTTTGAAAGACTTTATTTTCCCAGTATGTCGCACATGAGGACCTCTACAAAGATCAATCAGTGGTCCACATCTGTAGACAGTAGTAGTTGGACTGGTCACTTTTTCATTTAAAATCCTTACTTTAAATTCATTATACTGAAACAAAAGTTGAAAGATAACAATTATATTATTAAAGATGAAAATCACTGTAAAGAAAATTAAATCACACAAATACAACAATTTCTTTAACTTTAAATATCAACAATTAATATATCTAACTGCTATATATCTAGCTGAAGAATAGTGTCTGTATAGTGAGTGTAAGTGTACTTTACTTTGTATTACTGTTGTAATACTTTTTATTATATGATAATTTATTTTAGAATTTTTCTTATTTTCTTTTGTGAATTTTGATCCAACCAAAAATTTTCAAATACAACTAAAAGATTTTGGTTCTGTGAACTTCTTGTTTGACTGCACGGTTCCAATCACTGTTAGATCATTTCTTGTAAAGCAGTTTAGCTAAAGTAACAGATATAATACTGATCAATAGTTATGTTCTTCCTTAACTTTCTAATACAGATAATTAGATGCTCTACTACTGATATGGATATCTGGCCTTCTCCTACAATAGAAATCATGTTCAGTACAAAGTGTTGATTGCAATCTGCTAACAGTCTAATTAGAACACTCTACTTTCCAGGTTTTTTCTTTTAAAAAAACTTTAAATGAACATTGCTCTCTTAACAGGGACAACATTTAATTGATAGCTGTATTTACTGATGGTGTATAATGTTTGAAAAGCTCATTGTTAACAAGTTCAAAGAGTTCCCTTATTGGAGCAAATCTATCATTCTCATGTGTTTATCATCACATTGTATGATTGTGAACAAATTACAAAATTTACTACGACTCATAGGAGTGATGTATGATTCTCTTCTAAATTTGTTTGATCACAAGTCATGATAATCTAATTTATCATTATTTGCTCCAAAAAACAGTATTTCTAAAAATGCAAGCATTTCCATTTCACTAATTTTATAAAACTGCCTATTAATTCAAGTTTTTTTACAATGAGTGGGAATGCATTTTGAGAAAAACATTTTTTAAATGACTCATAAATACTAGTTACTCTACCACTATCCTTCAAATGTGGTTTTTCACAAAATATATTTGCTAAGATTCTACAAGTAGCCCTAACCTTATCAGCTAAATATTCTTGAATTTCATTACCTGATTTTACTATATGTTTTATTTTGTTATTATCAGGAACTGAATCTAAATCTTGTTCATTTTTAACATTAATCTCTCCTACCATCAGCGTGAACTTTGTCAATATCATAAGAAAAGTCTTCTGTTTCATTTGAACTACACAACTGATCTCCATTCATATTTTCATCTTTCAAATTTAATATTCTTTCTACATCATGGGTAGAAATATATTCACCCATTTTCAAAAATATAAAACAACTGCTACACAAAAACTCAAATAATTAAACCAGATCAAACATAATGACTTAGAAAGCTGATTGAATATAAAGTAGGCATACCAACTTACCATTAAATAACAACATATTTTCATTTAGGGAAAAACTGAATAAATATTTTGACGTTTGCAACACCTAGCCCAACAGATTAAAGGAAAATACTTTTCGTTTCAAACATATTTTCTTTTAACAATAATATGGGTCCCTGGGGACCCATTTCTACTACTCTGAAGATGAAAAAAACATTAGAAATCTGAAAGTGATGTTTTCAGAAAACACTGAAAGAATCTTTAATGATATAAATTAATTTTTTCAAATTTTTTTATTGCACAGCACTTATTAGCACAACATTTTTCTAAGCAGTGGATATTTTGATCCTGATACATCAAGGTAAGGAATAACAACTTGCAGGAGCTACCTAGACTAAATGTTTCCATTTTATGGAATCAATGTAATTTATAGATTGTTCAAAGAAAAAATTGCATACCTAACATATAATTAGATATACTGTATCAGAAACAATTTAAATAAATTATCTTCTGAATATTCTAAAATGTTTTAGTACTTATGCACAAATAGCAATGTGCTCACTTAAGTAAAATCAATTACATGTTGATTATATAATATCAAAATTCATGTAATTACTTACATTCCATTAAGTACAATATCTATTTATCCTGTTCCTACTTTTTTCCATTCACCTCATAAAGCTCTGTATTTTATAAAAAAAGAAAGGAGAAGGAATCCTACATTTAATAAATTATTTGTTCTAAACTTTATCATACTTAATTAAATTTAATGGTAAAATAGAATCAACAATGTAAGTACAACTTAAACTTACATTGTAAATAAATTAAAAAATTGTATAATACTAGCATTAATTTTCTTAGATTTCCACGGAAAAAATATCTGAATTCAATCAAGTCAAATCACCTTAAACATCTCCAAAAGATGCTCCTTCTTCATTTCTAATCTTTCAAAGGCTTGATTTTCTTTTACAATATTTTTGACAACTCCTTCTAATGATGGAAAATCAGAATTTGTAACCTGAAATTATTTAAAATATTTTATTACTTAAAATAGTATACTTAATTAACAAAATTCAATAAAACTAAACAAATATATATATTATAAGGCTATTTAAGAAAAACTTATTTAAATATTAAATATCAGGGATTATCAGAAAATAAACACAATTTGTGTACAGAAGTTTTTCAGACATGTGGAATAACTTCTCTTACGTTTTAGGATCTCAGTTTCTGTGTTTATTGTGAAGTAAGGTCTATTTTTAATGTGACGTATATATATATGCATGTAAACAGATAGTACTTGCATAGCTCAATTATTTCAATCAATAGCGCCAGCTGTTAGAAAAAATAATTTAGTAATTATTTTATTGGTTGTTTATATTCATTTATTTATCAGTGTTACAATTTGTGACCCCACTAAGTATGAAGTAAATGGGATAATCTGATTTTTGATGACAAAAATAATTCTGTGGCTAACATTTATGGGCAGAATATTATGAACGACACTGAAGTAACACAGCGGTGCCATTCATTTCAAGAAGGGTGGACTTACATGATAAAGAATATAGTGGCTTGGTTATCAATGATAAATGGTGATCTGATTGAAATTTTACAAAAAAATTCAAGAAAACTGGCATTTCTCTGTATCACAATTTCTGATGTTTCCTGATCTTTGATTTAAGAAGTTTTGATTGAAAAATTGTGTGTTGAAAATGTTAACAGACACATCAGGGAAAAATGTCTTATGTAGGATATAAATTTTTATGGGGTACAAAAATGAAGGTGATGAACTGTTTCATTGCATTATTACCAGAGGTGAAGCTTGGACTTTTTACTTGAATGTTGAGATAAAGTAAGAGTTGATGAGATGGAGGTATTAATCATCTCTTTACACTGAAAAAGTTCAAACAGCAATATCTGGCAAAAAAGCTTGTGGAAACTGTTTCTTGGGGAACAAAAAGGGCGTCTTGCCTGTCAAATTTAATGATCATAGAACTAATGTGAATGCTGATATATGTCATGTGAAATATAAAAAAAAAAAAAAAAAAACAATGTGGGATACTATCCCATAGGATTTTGTTTTCCCATGACAATGCAAAGCCTTAATGTGACATAAATGGAAAACTTTTGTTGGAATATCTTCAATCATCCATTCTAAGGTACTGATTTACCTCTCAGTAATTTTCTTTTTCTTGAACAATGACTTGTATAATAATGGTCTGACAATGTTGATGAATTGAAAAATGGTATTACTGCAAGGTTACATCATTGGGAGCAGACATTCTTTAAGAGAGAATAAAGAAAATAGTGAAACACTATGAAAAATGTATTGAAGTTTAAGGCAGCTATCTAGAGAATGAGTTTTATAACATCTATCTAATAAATATAGTTTTTATATATAAGTAATAAAGTATGTTCATATTGTTTAGTTTTGTTTTTACTTCAAAACAGATCTTACTTTAAAAATATGCCTTGTACTAAATGGATCAGGTAAGCCGCTAGCTGTGAAATAGTTATTCATTTGATAAAAGCAAAAAAAAAGAAAAAGTTATCAGGTAATAATTTATAAGATGTATGGACTGTTCAGTTAAAATTGTGAAATGGAATGGAAAAAAATGAGTCTGCAGTTTATGAAGGACATAAACAAAAATTATGATTGCATGGGTAGCAGGAAACTTAAAGATCATTTGCACTATTTTTTTTGAGATGATAACGGTTACTAATTATTGTTTCAGAAAACACTGAAAAAATCTTTAATAACACAAATTAATTTTTTCAAATTTTTTTACTGTACAGCACTTAGCACAACATTTTTCTAAACAGTGGATATTTTGACTCTGATACATCAAGGGGTTAAAATGTTATAAGTTCTGAGAAATTATAAATGCCAATTCAAGGGTAAAGAATAACAACTTGCAGGAGCTTTCTAGACTAAATGTTTTTATTTTATAGATTCCTGCAATGAGGCCTAATAATAACTATACTTTCTATTGCAGAACATACTTCATAATGTTTATAACAATACATCAAGTAATAAGAAAAAGCCATAGCATACTTAGCCCAGGCATTGAGTTGAATAATTATAATGCAGTCACATACTGCCATAACTAATTTTTTTTTTTTTGTTTAACTTCCGGAACCGTTAGGTATATCTTCAGAGGATGAGATAAATGAATTGTAGCGTGTGTGAAAAATGCCATGCTTGACTGGGATTTGAACCCAGGATCTCCGGATGAAAGGCCGAGACTCTACCACTCATACCACAGAGGCCGATGCATGATCATACAACTAAAGACTTAATGACAAATGATTTTCATTTTTTTCAGAATTTCTTAAATATAAATAAAAAACTTCATAACACAGCAAAGTACTTGCGTGGTGCAGGCGAGATAAAAATAAACAATTTGTTAATAGATTTTGGAAAATTTTTTAAGCTGAACAATATATACTTTTTATATATGTTTAATGCATGCATGTATATTTTTTTATGACAGTAAAAATGTAAATTTTAATTTAAACAAATTTCACAAAGAGAACATATAAAAGAATAAATACATTCAAAAGAACTGAAGAATACAAATAAAAGTAAAATATACCCCCTCCTAGCAAAAAATATTTTGTACATTAATTTATAAAGAATTACACATTTATTTATAAAGAAGTGAATGTAATGAAATATAAGTACAGTTTTTCATGGTATAAGAAGATTTAAGTGGTTAGTAAGAACATATGGACACATAATGGAATGAGTAAATACCTCACTTTTAATCTGTATTGCTTTCAAAAGTAGTACAAGAAGAGCACAGAGCATTCAAATGTTCATTTAAAGAACTTCCACAAACTGTATGAGGAATTATCAAAAATGTTAATAAAACAAGTCAAATAACTTCACAAGTATAAAAGGGTCAAATTTCTGTTATCCCTTCCCCTACTCTTGTAGCAGAGGAATTTAATAACTATTTTCAGTATTTCAAATAATAATATTTATCAATTTTAAACAAAGCCAAGAACTTAGTGTTATTTTAAATATAAAATTTTCCTACGTCCATATGGGCAAAAGGGTGGCAATATCTTTATCTGTGAGAAGCATGTCTGTCTGTTCCTGATGTAATTTAAATGCAGCTTCAAGTGCAATATTTTACCCTTGAGCACAAAGGGAAGGGAAGTAGTAATTATTGCTGTTGCTGTAGCTAGTGATGCATGCCCATCAGTAAAGTATTGTTTACCGACACTATTGTCAACTATTGTTGCTTTTGACACATATACATTGGTGGGTTGCTCAGCATACAAATTTTTTGATGTTAGCCCCATTAATGATGGAATTTTGGAAAACCCAAAATTGATTTTTCGATATCTCAATTCATTGTCAAAAAGTGCACAAAAATAAAAAAAATGTAAAAGAAAACAATTTACCCCCTTACACTTTTGCCCGCGCTAAATGGTTACGTGTATTTCCCATTGTGATCAGGGGATATTTAGCAGATCATAACTTGTTTCGCATATTCTTTCCATTTAGCCAAAGGATTCTGCCTCTTGATCCCTCTTGTGTTCATTAAACTCATACTGGTGAGAGTAATAATGATAATGACTGCGTTTCTCATTAAAAAAATAATTTAATTATTTTTATTTTGTATTTTAGCTAAGCAACTAATAAAGGCAAGTACAGCCAGTTGTGTAGTACTTACAGTAACAGTGGCTGTGTTGGTTGAGCTGCTGTCCCCCCATACACTGTAGTACTCATTAAAAAATTGAAATAAAAAAAAACCGGTAAATAGTTTTTAGATAATAATTTAATCACTTTTTAGTATGCACTTCCATCATAAGAACATGTATAAAAAGTTTCATCAATTTATCTTCAGTAGTTGAATCAGTCAGTCAGTAAGTCAGGACAAGTTACTTTATTATCGGTATAGATAATATAGGTAGTATAGATAGTAGAATAGGTAGAATAGGTAGAGAATAGATAGAGGTAGAATAGGAATAGGTAGAGGTAGAATAGGTAGTAGTATAGATTTATTATCGGTATATATCGGTACAGATATATATATATATAAAATCTATAATAATTATGTAACAATCAGAATATAAACAACTTGATTTTATTAATTTACATCCTCCAGTGTACACATCAATGCAAAGAATGTAACAGAAGAACAAGTTTTTTTATAGTTTAATGAATGATTGAACCAGTCAATTTGAACATACTAATCAGAGATCAGTTTAAACATAATATTTATTTGTGCATAATAACATTACCGATAAGGTAATACTGATAATAACATTTAAAAGAAAGCAATTGCTTACTTAATTTATAAAATGTATTAAGTGTTTGTATTTTTTTTTGTACCACACAACAAACAGATGCTCATAGCATTTATGCAGACTGCAATATGTAATTACTTCATATTGTACTATTACCATGTAACCTAATTTAATAAATCAATCAATCAATTTTCACAATTTTCTCTTATGCATAATATAACTGAGATGTTCTTCATATATTAATAAAATTACATTCCCAAAACATGTTTACTGGGCATGAAATGATACTTATATATTACTTATTATGCAATATGTTAAAAGAGTAAAAATAAATTAAGTACCAAGAGAATACATTTAATGTTACCTGTTTCTCTGGAATAAACATATCGTAGTAAAAACCTGAATCAATTGGTGGACCGTAACAAAGACAGCCTCCATACACTCTTTCCATAGCCTCACCCAATATGTGAGCTGATGAATGCCAGAATACTTGTTGTGCTGTAAACAACAGATAAAGAGAGGAATCAATGAACTGTTCCTTCATCAAAACAAAAAAATGAAAATGTATGTTTGACCTATTCACTTATTTGATCCCAAAATTAAACAAAATTTTATATAATTCATTAGTTCAATTTTAAGAGCAAATGGTATCTTAAATGAAATGCAGTACAGATAAAGTTATAAAGCTGTTCCAAGCGAAAAAAATTCTACAATTATGAACAATAAATAAGTAATCACAATCATTTTAGTTAAATATATACGTTACAAATGAAAATTGTCAGATGATAAGAAAGAGAAACGGTTTCTTCTACACTTTTCTCCAGAAAAAAAAAATGATACGGTTTTTAAATATTAACGACTCAATTATGTAAAATTTAGAATACAATTTATAAAAAAAGATCAAAATTTTTAATAAAAAAATTTCAGTTTCATTTGATTCTCTTGTTTAAATGATGATAGTATATACCTTAAAAATTATACAACATTAAAAGTGTAACTCAGAAAAAAATTCTTAAAAAAGAATGTTGGATCAAAATATTGACTCCTTGTACAAATGAAATTTTATTCACCAGTTTTATTGTATTTAAAATAAAACTGCTAAAAAAAAAAAAAAAAAAAAATGTTAAAAAAACAAATCTGGGTTGCCTTTGACCTTTTGCTATCATATATAATGCTTTAATAACAGCCATATCCTGGAAAAAAGATTAAGTATCAAAAATCATAAGAAAAATTTTAAAAAGATATCATGTTGTCTACATTAATACAAACTAACAGTTGGATTTTTTACCTTGAAAATTTTAGTTTAAAAAATGTTAAATAAAAGTTTTAAAATTACTTCAAGTAATGAAATTGTAAATTTTTCTCTATTAAACATTTGTGATACCTCTCTCTCTCTCTCTCTCTCTCTCTCTCTATATATATATATATATATAATCTTTTTTTAAATATTCAAATAATTTATTAACATTACTAATGCACTAATAAAATTTAATATTCAATGAAATTTAAACCACCAAAACACAATAAATAGATAAGTTAAACTTACCATTTTAATTCCAAGAACTGATTTTTGCAGAATCCAGCACCTTCAGTTGGTGTTTAATTATATAATTACATCAACATAAATTGATTTGATATAATTTGTAAACTTTGGATTTGTCAAAAAAAGTTAGCAATTTTATGAATCTTGAAGTTATTATGGTCGAATATGCAAATTCTGCTGATCAGAACTGGAATAATATATTTAAAATGTTGTATTTTCCTTGTTCTACATCATTACTATCACTAGATGGCATTTTATTATGTTTTTAATTTAATCATCATCTTCAAATGTGATTTTAATTTCTATAAACTGATGAATAACCAAATCACTTCAAAGATGATGATTTAGTTAAAAATATAATAAGATACAACTTAATAGTTGGCAATAATGACATTAGAACACAGGAAATACAATGTTTTAAATATTACGTCATTCCAGTACTGGATAAGAAAATTTGCTTATTCATCCATAACTTCAAAATTTATAAAACATTAATGTTCTCAACAAATCCAGAATTTACAAATAATAAAAATAATATTTTAATGTAATTATAGAATTGAATACTATCTGAAGAGGCAGGATTCCACAAAAATTGAATCTTGGAATTAATATGATAAGTTTAACTTATCTATTTACTGTGTTGTGGTGCTTTAAATTTCATTTAATATATGTATATTACTCAGAAAAAAAAAAAAAAATTAGAAAGTCAGAATTACAAATGCTGCCCAAAATTTTTAATTTAAATGTTATTTAAGCACTTGTACAATCACACTCAGCTAATATAGCAGCAGCATTATGTTCATGAGACAGTATGCCTATCGGCTCCATTCTAAGCAGATAAATTTGTTGTTGGCAGACTACTTTCCATTGTCATGTTTTTTGTGATTGCAATTTTACAATAACTGTTCTGAGAACAGCATATATCTTTTGTTTTTAAACTTAATAAAGCAGCGGCAGAAATGCACAATGTTTTACAGAAAAATTCCGTTTTAACACTTTAGACAAGATACAAATGTATGACTGGTTCTAATGTTTTAAAGATGGCTGAACATCTATTAATGATAATGAACATTTGAAATTAACATATACTGGCATTACAACAAAAAATCTCATTACTCTTTGAAGTGTGACTATGGAAGATTAGCAGATCATTGATGATTTCAGCAAGATTGTGGGCTTTTTGAATCGCACATGTCAGAGAATTCTGTCACAAGAACTGAACATGAGAACGATGTCGCAAATCTGTTCTGTGATTGCCAAGTGATGAACAAAAGGAACATTTCATAAATATCTGCAATGAACTGAAAGAACTGTATTAAATTGATGCAGATTTTCTTTCAGAGATCACAAAGATAATAAAAGTTGGGTTTATGGATAAGCCATTAGTCATCCTAGTGGAAGAGCTCATCTTCAAATCTGCCAAAGAATGCAAAAGCAAATCATCATTGACCTGTTTCTTCAATACTAATGGGTTTATTAAAAAGGAGTGTATATTTCCTGGTCAGTGATTGATTGAAAACTCTATTATGCTTTCCTAAGGTAACTTAATGGAGGATATGAGAAGGAAATATCCAAAAAAAAGTGGTGCAGGTATGCCAGCCCACATACCGCTTTCATAATGCAGCAGGTTTATATGAAAAAAATAAATAAATAAAAGTATGGCAGTTGTTCCTTATTCACTATTATTCATCTGACTAAGCTCCAAGTGACTTCTTCCTTTTTCCTAAGCTGAGAATTAAGATGAAGGGGCAAAAATTTCACACAAGAGGAGACTGAAGTAGAATTACAGCAGATGCTGAACACACTCACACAAAAAAGAACTTTCAGAATGCATTTCATTCATGACAGAAATACTGGGATAGGTGTGTCTTAGCACCCAAGAAGACACCTTTCAATTTGATAGTTACGAATAAGATCAGGTATGATTACATTATGCATTTTAGTTTATGAACTTTTGGGCTAAACATAGTAGTTTTCAGGATACAAAAATAGGTTGTCAGATCTTTGTTTCATGTCATTTAATATGAATCGTGTGGATTATTGATAACTAATAAATTAAAATTTCTAACATTTTTATAAATATATTTTACATTATATTAGTAATTATTTATTTAATGAGATTCCTGTTTTATTGTTTTAATTAACAACTGTTAAAAATCAAAATATCTCTAAACAGATTTTTCATTACTGCGGCTTTGTAGTAGAATTTTGTAGAAACCAAAATTTTCACTTTTGAGCTGGCACACCAGTTTCCAGACCATTTTTGTTAGAAAGTAATGTGTTTCAAGGCAGTACTACATGTAATATTTTTTCTGATTATCAATGAATAGCATTAAAAAATGTATAAACAAATACATAGTGTTCACATATCTGTGTGATTTGTTGTTCATGTATGCTAAAAGACAAATAAAGCATATGCACTACAGTAAACCATATTTTTTACTAATAAACTTTTAATTTTATAGGATTCTAAACTTTTAATTCTAACATAACATGCTTTTAAAAAAAGTCATATACATTAAATTAAATTTTGATATACACAACTGTTTTATCAGAAGTTGTAAAATGCTGCACACTAATGATGATTATCTTTATTGCACAAAAGACAACCTATTTAATAAATAATAAATCATTATAGAAACAATTTTAAGATCATGGAGGCTAGGCTATCCATTCTTGTAAGTCTGATCCATTCCTGAGAAAATGTTTTGTTCAGTTAATGCACAATGTGGAGACGTTCTAACTGGAGACTCTGTATACCCTTCTCAGATATCCAGAAAGTCGTTTTCTGAAAGGTCTGAGCAGTTTTTCTTCATTCTGATGTTTACTTCATCTCACTGTCATGCTTAGCTTTCAAAATTATGACTGTAACACCACCATTGTTTTATGGTCACATAATATATTCAGAATATCTGTAAAATAATAGTGGTGTTTTAAATGGTTATAGCTTTAGAACAAAGCATTGTAGAGAGATGAACTATACAAAAAAAAAAAAAAAAGAAAGAAAAGAAAGAGAAACACTCCAAGTTTCTTATCTGTTCAGTAAATTTCAATGTGTGTTCCCTTAGATACCCTGCAGATGTCAAGACGATATTAAAGTCTTATTGCCATATATGGCAGAGAGCATCTGTTGTGACAGAAGAAAAAACTTCAATGATCATTTCTTTTAAATGGTCCAGATTTTGAACTTGAATGGAATATCCTTGTTTTTATATAATCCCACAAATAGTAATCCACGGGGGTAAGGTCCGGAGACCATGAGGGGGCAGGCAATCCACTCTTCTCATCTGATCCATCACTGAAATGTTTTGTTAAAAAAATCCTGCACGATTGCAGCAAAATGTGGAAGAACTCCTTCAACTGGAAAGTGGAATTCTCTAGTTTTTGGGGCTGTATACTCTTCTAACATATCCAGAAAGATGTTTCACATTATTATTTTTCCAGCAAAAAAGAAGAGGCTAATAACTTTGTTCTGTCCAATAGCACACCACACATTCACTTTTTCACTGTCACGCTGATGCTCAATAATGGCACGTGGAGGTTCAGTAGCCCATATATAAACATTGGGCCGATATACTAGTCCAATACATGAAACACTGTTTCATCACTGAAAATGAATTTCTTTACAAAAATTATCGTCCTGCTCTAACCTAACCAGAATGTCGACAGCAAAATCAAATCGTTTCAATACGTCCTGTAGATAAAGTTATTGAAACACCAGAATTTTGTAAGCAGTGAAATGTAACCATCTTTTTAACAGATTGTGAACAGCTCTTTTAGGCATGTGCAACTGTCTTTTGCACAGATTTCTTCGGGCTATACAAGAAACTTGTTCGCACTGCTTCAATCATTTCATTAGACACTGATGATCGTTCTGGATGTATTTTTCAGTAGGTTGTCTGTCCCACTGCCGAATGTTATTTTCATGTGCAGGGTCTTTATTGGACATAAGATTGTACTCACACCTAATATGTGTAACTGACTCAAACATAGCAAGCCACAACACACATTGAACCTTTCTCTGTACCACAAATACATGCTCTCATGTGTACTGGAAACAAAATGCACATGCACTAGCTTTCATGTAAACCTGGAATGTTTCTCTTTCATTTAACATACAGTTAATCTTGCTGCAGTGCTTTACTCTGAAGCTATAAACATTTAAAAATCCACTATTATTTTACGAACACGCTGTAATTTGACAGTGTATTGAAGCACAAATATTCTTGAACACAAAATCAAATATTTTTCAATTAGTAGTACATTCAAAACTGTTATTTTAATCTAAACAAATATAAATTATTATCTTCATATAGTTACATTATTACTATTTCAAATAATTATTAACACAGTATGAACAGGAAAAGTAACTGAAAGAAGAATTGAATTTGAGTTAATTCTTTGAATTATCAATGAATAAGACTAAAGGAAGTACTTACTTTTTAGCAAGTACTACTTGTAAAAGTAGGAATGAACAGCTTTGCATACCAAAAATAACTTAGATACTTAATGCAAAATTATATCAAAATAGTTACCTTCAGGGTCATCAAATTTAAGCAGTTGAAGAGAACAATTTCCTTCTAAAGGACGATCTAGATCCCATAATACATTATTCACTTTTGCTATAACTGCACTATTTGCTAATCCCTGACTGAAAAAAAAAAAATGTTCAATTAAAAAAAAAATTTACAAATGGAAAAACTGATATCATTACAAGTACAAAGTCTATCTTCAATATCATTTGTTAAGCAGTTTAATCAATGTATGTACTATTAGCACAGAAAGTTTGAGCACTCAAGAGCCTTAAAAAAATAAAAATAAATAAATAAATTAGATGTTGAAATAAACTGCACCAGCTTTTACATTATTTTATGAAACAGCTTTCTGTTTATTGATTGTATTAAACTTTATTTTTAAATAATTCTTTAAGATATGTTATCATAGAAAGAAAAAAGTACTATTTTAGCTTGTTGTTGCAAACCATGATTTAATCACTAGTTTGTCAAATTGTCCAGATTTGGTCCCAAGTGATTTTTCCAGCTCAAATTAAAAAAATTTAAAAAGCTCATTAGGAAACTGAATGCTTTGGAAAACAACAGTCATCATTAAGAATAAGATGGGCATTAGAAAAGTGTGATTGAAAGTACACAAAATCTTATTAGATACTATGCCTAAATTTTTCAGGGTGAATGTGAAAAAATTACTAAAGTTACAAGGAAGTAAAATAGGTTTATTAAGACATCTCTATTGGCAATTCTTGCATGACACTGTGTATTATGATTTTTCTATAAAATTATAATAGTTCAAACTCAGATGTTTTCTTTCAAACCCTAACTACAGAGAAACTTTATGACATGTAATTATACAAAAGCCAAAAAAAGGGTAATATAACTTTTCCAGCTTTGGTCTTGATAGCTGACCGGGTTGGTCTAGTGGTTAACGCGACATCACAAATCCGCTGATTTCGAAGTCGAGAGTTCTAAGGTTCAAATCTTAGTAAAGTTAATTATTTTTATACGGATTTGAAAACTAATTTGTGGATCTTGGTGTTCTTTGGTGGTTGGGTTTCAATTAACCACACTTCTCAGGAGCGGTCGACCTGAGATTGTACAAGACTACACTTCATTCGGATTCATACATATCATCCTCTGAAGTAATACCTTACGGTAGTTCCAAAGGCTAAACAGAAAAAAGAGAAGTATTGATAAATCTTTATTTCAAATAGTTACATGATTTTTAAATATTAATGACCCAAGATTTTGGGTATGATTTTAATGTCTTCACCAAATAACAATCTTACTGTAAAAAGTTATGCAGCACTAAAAGTATAAGTAATAAAAAAATATAAGTAAAACATTTGCTCTCAGGTGATCCTTTTGATCAAACAACATTTTTATCATCAAAATTAAACTGTATTTATATTTTTAGTAAAAAAAATCTGGATTTCATTAGACAGCCTTGCTACCATATGAACTTACAGTATCTGGAAATATAAAAATTTCATAATATTTTTGAAATTCAAGTCAGATTCTACAGAAACCTCTTTTTAAAAAGTTCCAATGTCACCTACATCAATCTCTTAAAAATTAAACTAAATAAAAAAAAAAAAAAAAAAAAAAAAACAATGAAGTATATGTCCAAATCAACATTTGCTTTTCAGGACTTGAATTATTTTAATTCAAGTTGGCCCAGTATGGAGCAATTTTATTCAAAAAGGCTAGAAACATAACAGTTAACTAAAAAAAAAAAAAAGAAAAAAAGATATGGGTACTATAATCTCCCTTGTCCGATGGGATTAAAAATCAGAACAAGCTGAAAAAGTATATGTAGCCAAATTTCAATTTGTTTGGTGAATAAGTTTTTGAGATATGAAGCAAAAACTGTTATTACTGTTAAATATCCTCCCGCACCTAAATCCTACTGACTTAAAATTTTAAATAACTTTTACTTTCATTGTACTGAAGCTCAATTTTCTACACACTATAAAAAGTAAAAAAATTAAAAATGCCAAAAACTATCCCTATTTTATTTTGTCTAAAATTTAATGAATCAATGGCCCAAATATAAACATTTTTTGAACCATTTTTGAAGAATGTAAGTTGAGCCAGTCTGGAGGTATTAATCAACACAGGTGGCCAACACATCTACAAAATTTAAGCCAATTTATATACTTTCCCTTTACAGCTGTGCTGCTTCAGCAGTAATAGAGTTATAGTCGGGAAAGTATGAATAAATAAAATAATAAAAAATGATTACATTATAATCACCTAATTCCTTTGGCAATATCAAACGGTGATGTTCTCCAAGACTGTCCTTCAATTTCTTTACCATCTGGTAAAGTAACTTTAATTGATTCAGGTGTTTTAGCTGCAATCTCAGCATCATACTGAGATTTCAATTTATCCCATAACTGTAATCTATCCTAAAAAAAAAAGCAAATAGTGATACTAAATAAAATTACCAGTCTCTTAAATTATAATTACCATATATATAATTAACACAGAAAAAAATTTCACATATTGAAAGATTTGACTTTTAGACAAATTATTAATAAATTAATTATATACTGAAATTGCTGCAAGTGAAATTTTTTTTTTATTAATTAAAAAATGGTTACTTCAAACATCTCTCTCTACGAATCATGAGACCTTGCCGATGGTGGGGGGGCTTGTGTACTCAGTGATACAGAATAGCTGGACCGAAGGTGCAACCATGTCAGAGAGGTACCTGTTGAGAGTCAGACTAAGGAATGATTCCTGAAAGAGGG
>JAAAKQ030510513.1:0-19718 GCA_010016005.3 Zanna intricata
TTCTAGTTTTTCTAAAACGTTTTCAGGCATATGTTTATTGGAAACTTTTTTCTTATTTTTAGATATAGAATCCGTTTTCATGAGATTGCCGTGCAGTTTTGACACACCCTGTATAAAACAGAGGCATTTTGAAGAGCTATAAACGATCGAAAGGTATCATAGCATAGGTTTATGCTTAACTTGTAAACTATTCACAGGTGAAATTTACAGCTTTTAAGTAAAATTAAAATATCTTTTTATGACCAACCTCTAGAACCACATTTTAATTGCAAAAACAAAATTTTATATTACAGCAAGGTTACAATTTAGAATCACTTTCTGAAAATAGTTAAACCTATTAATAAACTCAGCCATCAATTTTAGTATATGTACATACTTATTCCATATAAAAATCATTATTACACCATTCTGAAAAATGTACACAATAAAAAGCATTTTCAATGAGACCATGATTTTTACAACATATTCAAACAGCGCTGCACTGCATGTTGTGGTCAGTGCCAAAAAGAATTTATACTCAAGTATTTTTAACACAGAAGCTAGATTTTTTTTTAATTAACAACAAAGCTGAACCTTTATAACAAAATGAATTTTTATGAGCCAACAAAATAAATTTCTAACAGGGGGGACAACATAAAATTTATAAAAACAATCATTTTTCAAGATTTATATTCAAAGATCTATACGAGGTGTGATCAAAAAATATGGTGAATGGATTTTTATAGCAGCAATTACTTACGCTGCATCTATTTCAACTAGTATGTCTCAAACCCTCATGTTTTGAGACAGGCAGTGACAAATTTATACACGTTCCGGCTTGTCAGTCTGCTTCTATAACCGCTACAGTGAGGTTGTGTTTGCAGTGTCTGTCGTGAAACATGGATCTTGAACAACGCATTAACATTAAGTTTTGTTTCAAGTTGAAAAAAAGTGCCAAAGAAGCTTACGAAATGTTAAAGTGTATGGTGATGTGGTAACTTTGAAGACTGTTTACAAGTGGTATGAGCAATTTAAAAGTGAAAATGAGTCAGTTAAGTACAAGGAATGGTCGGAACGTCCTTTGAGCTCAAAAACAGATGAAAATGTGCAAAGAGTGGCCAAACTTCTTCGTTCAAACAGGCAAATGACTGTTCGAGAGCTTACTGAAGAACATAACATTTCCTACGGGTCCGTGCAAAGCATTTTAAAAGATGATTTGCAAATGAGACAAGTAAGTGCCAAATTTGTTCTGAGACTTTTGACTGATGAAAAAAAAGGAAATCGTGTTTCAGTTTGCACGGAATTGAAGGACTGTTTTCATGCAAATGTGGACTTCATGGCCAAAATTGTTACTGGGGATGAAAGTAGGATCTATGACCCTGAGACAAAAATTCAGAGTTCTGAATGGAAAACCAGTAACTCACCTCGCCCTAAAAAGGCCTGTCAATCAAAGTTGAACATCATGGTCATTGATTTTTTTTGATTATGAAGGCATAGTGCGATCAAAGTTCGTTCCAAGTGGAACAACTGTAAACTTCAAATTTTACAAAGGGGTACTGGAATGTTTGTGAAACGATGTGCAAAGAAAGAGACCTAAAAAATGGGTCAACGGCTTTTTTCCTCATCATGACAATGTGCCGTGCCACAAGTCGCTTTTGATTTGCACGTTTTTGGCCGTTAAAAGTCTTCCTGTCTGTCCACATCCATCTTACTCACCAGATTTAGCACCATATTACTTCTGGCTCTTCCTAAAAATAAAAAATGTGCTAAAAGGGAAACGTTTTGACACCATTCCTGATGCTGAGAAGCCCATGACAGAGCAGCTAAAAGCCATCCCAAAAGAAGCCTTCCAGAAATGCTACCAGTTTGTGGATTCAATGTTGGGATAAGTATATTGCTAGCCAAGGACAGTACTTTGAAGGAGATTAATTCATATTTAAGGAAACTTTTTTACTTTGTTTTTTATAACATAATTCACCATATTTTTTTATCATACCTCGTAAGTTCATGAAAAATAAAATAAATGTTACACAATATATTTTTAATTTAATTATTAATTCAACATATATGATGAATCTAACCAAAAACACCTTTTTATGGATTTTTAACTGTTAGGTGATAAAAGTTTCTAAAAACTGTTTGGAATAATGTACTGGCAAATTTGGAATAATGAAAGATTACTCTGAGCAATAGATCATAAATATGTTCATTTTTTTTTGGCAGTTTCCATTTCAATTTTTCAGAAGTTTTGAAAAAAATCATAGAAATAATTTTGTGCACATTTTCATAAGAAATAACAAGTTCAGCCATTATTTTGTTAAGAATAATTCATTTAACTAATTTCAAGCAACAATTCATTCAGGAACATTTAATGTTATCATCTGTTATCAAATAGATTGTCTTCTCTCTAGGTAATTATTAACAATAACCACAAGTCCATTTCTTAACTTGCACCATTTCCTTTCAACCTAGCTGAAAATGCTATGGCACCATAAACTTCACATAACTGATGATGAATTTCAGTAAGGTTCCTTGCCCACAGAAAATGATACTTGCAAACTCTAATTGAAACTGATTTAACATATATACAATTAATAATAGACTAATTGTTTCTGTAAGCTGTTGCAAGAAGTTATTATTTTAATAGACGTATAACATCCCGGCAATAACTTTCATCAAAATATCTCTTTTAGAAAAAAGGTCTTAATTTTTTTAATGCCCCAAACATCTAGTTCAGTTCATAACTATATTACTCATGGAAAGAGATGATGAATGCCAAATACATCATAAATGGGATGTGGGATATGAATGATACATCATCAAATCATATTTCTGAATGTTACATGAGTTTTCTAAGAAAATACCAATGAAAAGAGATAGTAGATAGTAGATGTAGGTTCATCTGAACTAAATAACATTCATCTTTTTTAATGATTACAATGACCATACATGTGAAAATAATGGAAAATATATTAATTATACTTAGTGACATAATCTACAATTTATATCCTTACAAAAATGTATGTTTCAAATTTTACTAACGAATTATGCAAACTTTTTTGAGGTCTTTTACTTTTTATACACTTTGTATGAAGCCTATTTTTAACATACATCATGTCATAGGAACATGTACAATATAAATGAAAATTTGTCATGTACAAGTTATTTAAGGTAAATTCCATTAAAATATCTTAATTTGCTGTATGTTTCCAAAACATATATTGATCAATTACAGAATATATTCTGATATTTTAAGCATATTTTCATATTAACACATACATATGACTACGCAAATATAAATTTCTGTTTTACACTGTGGCTAAATAATATGAGCAGGGAACAAAAAAAAAAAAGAAAAAAAAAGAGAATTATTCCGTGATGGGGGAAGATAAGGTCATATCACTTCTGTCACTGAAAGAGTCTAGATCCCGACAGAGGGCTGGCTGATGACTGAGATATGTAATCAGTACAAAGGTCAATAAGACGACTCCCAGTACAGCCCCTCACGGCTAGGAACGGGAGGGGTGGTGTGGTGACCGGAATCATCACTTGGTGGGTGTCTTCCCCTATAGGGGTTGGGATGAAAGAGTCTAGGGGGAACCTTTCCCCCTAGTCAGTTCCAAGTCAGCCTTTCCAAGCCAGTTTTGCAATGCGATGCTTTGTCAAGAGGTACTAAATAAGCACAGTAAATTTTTAAAACAGAGAAATTTTTCCAGTTTTGGTGAAAACATAGTGGCTGAAGATCATATAAGCTATCACAGCTGTCAATGTTGTTTTCTTTTAGGAAAAACACAAAGGAAACACTTGAAGTGATTCAAAGAGCATATAAAGAATATGAAATGAGCATAAAATGTATTTACAATTGGTTTTCACACTTAACTTGCTGAGAAATGTCTTAAAGTTCATCAACAATATAGGGAGTCCTACAAATGAACCGACAAATAATTTTTTAACAAATATTTGAACTGATATTTACAAATATGCCATTTAAAAATGGTATATTTTTTATATGCCATTTACAAAGATTGTTAATGAACCAACAATTAAACTGGAAGTTCTTTAAAGATTGCGTATTCACCACAATCGCAATTACGGTGAATATATGACTGGTTTCTCCATCATAACACCCCACTAACTGTGCAGCAACTTTTCACAAGAAAAGGGGAATGACCTCCTTCCCCCACCCTCCATATTCACCCAATCTCACAACTTCCAACTTCTTTTTATTTTAAAGGATGAAAAGGGGCCTCAAGGGAAAGCAATTTGGCACGGACCAACAAAAAATAGCCAATGACTTGAAAGGTAAAACAACAAAAGAGTTCAAAAATTGTTTTAAGCAATGGAAGAAACATTTGGACAAATGTATTGCATAAAATGTTAGATTGAATTTTCAAAATGTAGCATAAAATGTAAGATTGAATTTTCAAAACGTATAATCATTTTAATACATCATAATCATTATACGCTATAATTACTTTAATACATTTTCAAAATGTTACAATATAATCACATTAAACAACAAAATAGACATTATTTCACAATAAGCAAGTTGTAAAATTTAACTTCATGTTCTTTAATCTAATGCTAAAAAATCATATGCTAAAATTTATAAACACAGTCATCATCATAAAGTCAGAGTTAACTTTTGAAATGTTATCACAAACCACAAGGAAAAGTAAATATAGAATAGATTTGCTACACAAAATATTTCGCAAAAAATTATCAGTCCCTTCTCTCTGCATAAACTGATATAATAAAAACTTAACTCATAATTTAAAGAGTAATATCTATTCTTTGTCCTACCCAAAATATATGATACGACATACAATATCCAATCATATACAATTTGTATATTCTATACAAAATATTTGATATATCTAAATATAATGAGCCATTTAAAATGCAAGCATTATCATATGACAAACTAGTCAGAATCAGAAACATCAGACAGAATAAAATCTCTTACATGCATGAAGTATTGTCACAACAAATTATGTTTAAATACACACAACTTGCTCATTGTAAAATAATGTCAGTTTTGTTGTTTAATATGATTATATAATAAAAGTTACAGCATGGAAGAAAATAATTGAGTGACCTGATGGTCACAAAGAAAATTGACAGTTAAATTGTATACATTATTTTGTGTCAATCAGTATTTAAATATGACAATTTGTAATTTTTTTTTTTTTAATTTTGATATGTTCAGTATATTGTATTTTATGAACGCTAATTTCTGTTATAAAGAATTATTATTACTTAATTTGTACCTAATTTATAATATATAAAAACTTAGATGTATCATGCTGAATGCTTCCTGCATATTTACAATTACCACAGGCAAAATTATTAATGTTAATTACAGGGATTGTTCAGGAATAGCTAGAAAGAATGTTATTTTGCAAGTAACACAAGTTTTTACTCATTCATTTGATAGCGGTTGTTGGGGTGAGGTTTATTTTTTTATGTCTATTTACTTGAACCTTGTGTAAAATTAGATAAGTCTTCAACTAAAACATTATAAATGTTTAAACTTTACAACAAAGAAAATATTTCTGTTGAGATTATTTATTTATATGAATGAAAAGCAAAAATAGTTCAAAGAAGGGCAAAAAAATAATAGTCAACAGTGAACAGACAAGTTATTCTTCAAGTTCCTGAACACACAAATCAGTCATTTACAACTTATTGATTAACACAGATGTTAGAAGTGACAGGAATTAACAGAAAGACAGCAACACACAGAATTTTTAACTAAATATTAAAAAAGAAAAAGTGTATATACAAGTTGGGTTCTTCATTAGTTAATCTGGAATAAAAACAACATCATATGCTGCATTGTCTACTGAAGCATATGTGATGAGCATATATCTACTGAAACAATTAAAATCGATAGCAATAGAAATCTCTTAAATGGATTTTTGTAATGGATTGTGAAAGTTAGTTCTTTATCTGCAATCCAAAAGTAAAACATCAAAATAGAAGTGCAACTTGGCCAAATCCAAAGAAACTAAAAATTCAGAAAGTAAGTCTCAAAAACTTACAAATATAAATAATGCCAATCATTGTTTTCTTATGGAAAAGGTTTATCATTCATCAAGAATCTGGAAAAAAGTAAATTTTACGAAAGAACTGATAATGCAGTTGACCACTTAAGATTCATCTAACCAGACCTTAGTTTTGAGAAAATGGTATTTTTTATATGGAAATTGTTGACTCCCTGTTTTTGATAAAACAAGAAAACATTTTCTCCACCCTACTCATCAAATTTAATCTGGTTAAATTTTTTTGTTTTTAGCTAATATAATAATGGCAATAAAAAGGAGAAAATTCAAGGATGTCTCATCAAACAAAATACACTGTGACATACAAATAGAAGTCTGTCAAAGGAAGCACTTTTCCTGCATTCAATCAACTGTATTATGAACATAAATGATATATATAGAACCATGCTATGAAGTTTGTATAAAATAAAGCTAATAATAAAAATATTTTATTTATGATGTATTTTTTAAGGATACTTCATTAAAAAAAAAATTAATTAGCTTTAATGTTCAAGGATTAACTGTCACACTGTGTGTGCCATAACACACCTCTGTATCCGTTATTCCTCACTTAAATCACCTAATACTCACTTAAACCTCACTTAAATCTCATAATACTTACCAGAGATATTGACACAACAAATGATTTTAACTAAAATACAAAAATATTCTTTGAAAATCTATTTCAAGAGAGGAATATGTACTTTTAATTAGTTTAAAGTAATCAATTAATTAGTAATTTTTAGTTTTTAAAGAATATAGTTCTTTGTTCTGAATTTTAAATCAGATTTACATAATTGCAGTAATTAATTTTTTTATTTCTACTTCAATCCTCACAACCCAGTAAAAACAAAAATACAATAGTCCAATGGTCAATCTATCAGAATACATTTATTTCTACACAAAAATATATAAACAGCCATTCACATCTTTTAGATCCTCAATAAACAGTAATTTTATCAATATAAAAAAAAATTGTTTAAATTACAATTAACAAATTTAAAAAAGGAAACAATAAATCTGAAAAATTCATATGAAATTTTGTTAAAATACCTTGAAGGATGACTATATGTTTTAAAAGTAAATTGTGGACCCATCCAAAGTCTTCTGTGTGGACCTGCATGTGTCATTATTTCAACCTAAAGAAAGAAAGGTTATTTTGTAAAAGTAATCTCAAATTTAATTAAATACATTATGTTCATTAACAAAATACTAAAATACTTTATATAGTATTTATCACAAACATATCCTTATTTCTCAAAAGAAAACAATGGGGTAACGTCCAATCACTATGACAAAATCACTGTTTCTTTTTCAGAAAGCAAATACTATATTTGCAGATATTTACTATATTCTAATATGGATAAGAACAATAGTTATGAATGTGTAATGATTTTCAGAAATTAAGCAATACACACAAAGAGTAGTAAAAAAAAGAAAATAAAGTACCAGATGCATACAAATCCTTCAAGTAGTCTACTTGTTAAATGATTTACTATTGTTAAGCGATTTACTACTTCCACATATTTTAATAATTGGAATGCTTAGAGGAAGCCTAGACTTCAAGTAACTAAAGTACCATCTATTACAAATGCCAGATCTCATAAAGGTGTCAAACCAGCAAACCTGAAATTTGTTATTCATCTCAGAGAATGGGTAAAAATTACAGAGAAATCCAATAAGTTGTGCAACAATCACAAAGGTTGTTACAACTACATTTAGGTTGTTTCCACTAAATATCTTCCTTCAGATACCCTGAACAATATAGTAGAATTCATCATTGAGTCAAACCACTGGAAAAATTCATAATACTTTCTTAGCTAGATTACTGATTTCAATTTGATAATCCTGATCTAACTTTATCCGGTTACTCTAACATACTTTTGTTCCTTCTGTGATGCTCTCCCCCTCTTGAGGCATAAGTGTCACCAAAACACCTTACCTCATTCCTTCATGGCTGCTAGCCTGCTGATCAGTTCAAAGATTTCTTTTGAAAATTTTCCATATTACATGTCTTCCATGTCGTCCATATCACTGATATGGACCATGTGCCCATACCAGTGGTTGTTTGACAACCACTGATTCACCTATTCATATAATCACAAGAATGTATATAGTTAAATCTCAATCTATGGAACAACACTATTCAGTATGGTGATTGAGAATGGCCAGTTCAGGCTGTAACTATATATATATTGAGCTGCAATTTTTTTTTTTTTTAAGGGAGCCTTAAATTTGTTCTTAATTGTATCTATGTTATAAATATAACATAAAACTTTCTGCTTTTTTTGTGTCATTGGCAAAAAATATCTTTAATGTTTATGATAAAATCTTAATTTCAGTTTTAAAAATTAAGCATTAATTTTGAAAAGAAAATTGTACTAAAAAGAAAAAAGAAAGGTTTTTTTTCATTTTTACTTAGTCATTTCAATTTTTAAACAACCCTTGGTAAACACAGCAGAAAATATTTGAAGAGATAAATAAATAAATGAAAAAAGAAGAGATGATAATGTTAAAAAATATTAACTTCTAGTAAATAATACAAATATAGTATTTATGAAATACTATAAAATGATTGCTGAAATACAAACTATTGTCTTTTCAAGCAATCCTGATAGAAAACATAAATTAAGTTAAATACATTGAAATCATTTAAAGCTCCAATTCAGACTGCCCATCATCATGATTTAATTCCCATCCATTTGCAAACTTTACATGGATTGGGTAAAAAAAAATGTATCTAAAGAAAGATAGGGATATCATGAACCTTAAACCAAACGATGCAAATAAAATTTTTTTGTAACTGAAAACTTTCACAAAAGGATTTTTAATAAATCTAGAGTTTAAAATTGTTAATTTTTATTTCATATTCCAACACACAAGCTTCGTTGAGCAGAAAAACTGACCATTCAATATACCTCTCCTACAATGTTCAACAGTTACGTTTCTGCTTCACTACTGAACCATGCTACGCTATTGTATTAAAACATGCATATAGTTTCTTAGGAAAAAAAATGTCCACGGTATCTACTCATAACTATTTAGTAATGGTAATCTAGGTTTAGATATTAAATAACAAAATTTTGTAAACAATCCCTGAGAAAGATTTTATTTAGCAATTTCATAACCATTTAGGATAGCTGTTGAGTATTCACATAAACACTAATGTTTCCTAGAACACTGGTCAACAATGAATTTATTACACAGACAATATTAGCTAAATCTTATGTATTTTGGGCACTGATTCCAAATATGAAGTCAGAATTACCCTCAGGCCTTATAACTGTCCTTCCTATTTCCCATCCAGTATATGTGCAAGAGCAATGAAAATAAAATATATTACTTATTTTATTTACCGCAGTTATTAAGTTGCTAAATAAACTACAATAAGGAATGGAGAAATAACCATGAAAAATAATAATCATATTATTATTGTTATTATTGTAATTATTATTAAGGTGTTAGTTGCACATTGTGCAGAATATACGAGTTCTGTTTTGGTAACAAAGCTACTGGATGTAATACTGTAAACAATAAACACTGTATTGTGCTGATACATCATGTACTTCCTCAAGTTGGAAAAAATTTCAACCTCATCTCTTATGGGTAAGATTTAGTAGTGCAGCTACTATTCCTACAATCTGCGATTTTAATTTTCCTCGTAATTTGTTATATGATCTTGTAAAGTCAGTGTATATACTACAGTACATTAATGTGGGTATAAAGTATTTAAAGTTTTGTAATACATATTTGTGACTGTATTGCAGTGAACTTTTTTAATAAAAATGCCAAGCAGATGCATTAACCATCCACACAGTTTCTACTACATTTGTGATGAGGTAATTAAGTTTCAAAGGATAATTATAACTCCATGATAAAAAATCATGAACTATAGTTTATATGTATAGTACACTGGTCAATCAGGACAGGTCCTGGGCTCCTCAATTTGTAGAAATTCATGTGTAACACTGGTGACTGGTCAGTTGAATGGATTTAATCACAAAACATTTGCAATTCCCATAGTTTGGAAAGAACCGAAGGATCATTTTATTAACTGCTACTTTTGAATAACAAAACATCAGGAATAGACATATTGTTAAATATGCTGATATTCCATCAGATACAAGACACAGTCCACAGTTTCCTATTCCAGATCACCAAAAACATGAAAATTAGATGAAGATAAAGCTGTTGATGTTGAGAGTTGTGCAGTTTTTCAGAAGATGAACAAAGAAGACTCAGAATTTTTAGAAAATATAAATACTGAACCACACTTAATTAATCAACCAAAATTGAATGATCTTGTTTATGATTTAAATTTATCCAAGAAACAAAAAAATTCTTACATCATAACTGACAGGATGGAATCTTTTACAACACAATATTACAGTAAGTGCTTTTCACAACCAGGAAATGTGAATCTGAAATTTCTTCTTCCAGAATAAAAGCAGTTCACTGTAATGATGTGGAACTTTTAGTAGAAGTTTTGAGACCATATACACCATCAGGATAAATGATATCTTTTATAAATTCCTAAATGCGGTGTTTGAAAGAAATCCTTTATATTGTAAAAAATATCCCACCAATTCCTTTAGGTCATACAGCTCACATGAAGGAATCATATGAAAATGTGAAACTTATAGGAGGATGACTCAGTATGAAAAATGTTTGTGGTATTTTTGTGGAGACCTGAAAGTGATAACACTGTTACTTGGTTTACAACTTGGGTATACAAAATTTTGTACAAATTTTGTGTTGCTCTTGTACAAGTGGCACAACAAAAATAGGAAGAATTACTATGTTGAAAAAGAGTGACCAAAAAATGAAACACTGATTGTAGGATAGAAGAACATGATGAGTCCACTGCTAGTAAAACCTGAAAAAGTTTTCTTTATGCCACTGCAGATAAGTTAAGTTTAATAAAAAAAAGTTTGTTGAAGCAATGGATTATGATGGGACTGGATTTCACTTTGTAAATAACATGCTCCCTAATATAAGTGAGGCTAAGATAAAGGAGAGTTTTCTTATTTGCTGGATCGCAAATAAGAAAACTAATGATATTGAATTTGAAGACAGTTTGAATGACTGTGAGGTTGCTGCATTGAAATTTTTTTAAAAAGTTGTAAACAACTTCCTTGGAAAGCATAAGGCAAGGCTTGGAACTGACTTTTTAAAAACTAAAAAAACAATCGGATGTACGTCACTAAAGATCCATTTCTTAAATTCTCATTTGGATTTTTCCCTATCAAGCTTGGAGTTGTGAATGACAAACGTAGAGAACACCTTCAACAGACAATATCCACCAGAAAAGAGAAAAATGTAACCAGTAAAAATGGAACTGAAAAATGCTTACTGACTACTACTGGAATCTCAAGAGTGATGTACATATAGCAGACTACACCAGAAAATCCAAAAGAAGCAGATTTTAAGTATGCAAAAATTACTTGTATCATACTGCTGTACTAATGTCTCAATGCTTTTTTCTTAAACAAAAAATGGTAATTATAAAAAAGTAAGCCTGAGAGAATGAAATTACTTACATTTTTTAAATCAACAACAAAAAAATCTGCTGTTAACATTCTTGTAACAAAAATAACAAAATTTTTAATTCCAATGTAACTAAAAAGTATATACCATACAAATTCATTATACAATGCATTTGGAAATTTGCTATACACTGGAATTATGAAAGTATAGTGAACAAAACTTTCTTAATTATTACTTTACATATTTATTTCATTATTTTAAAGATATGGACATTACAATAATTGGAATATTTTATAAAAGGTGGTAAAAATGATCTCTTCCAAAATCAATACAACACTGAACACATTTCAATGTTTTCAAACACTTTAAACAGCTGAGGTACTGGAATGTCTTGTAAATATATCGTTATTGTGGTTTTTAGTTTGTTAATCATAGAATGACATTGTATGGTCTGTTACAATACACTGCTTGTTTCGCTGCCCCCTTCCATAAAAAGTAATAGGGGCGGAGTCAGATTGGGTGATTGTGCAGGCCACAAACCCACTGACTGATTTGTTCACCAAAGACATTTTGTAAAAAAGTCATTCACCTTTAGCTGTGTGTGCTATGGCATTATCTTATTGAACCAATTGTGACTGATTTCCGCTTCTGGTAACTGACAAATGAAGTTTGTTTAAACAGCATAATAATGATTACTAATAACTGTATTTTCAAAAACAATGGATCCACAATGCTCATTCTACTCACACTGACCCAGACTCCAATTTTCACTTTGTCAAAAGATTGTTTGTATAATTATTCACAGGGATTAGTTGTCAACCACAATCATGTATTTTGTGAATTAACTCAACCTCCCACATGAAACAATGGTTCATTTGTAAAAAAAAGAAAAAAAGAAAAAAGTAATATCGAAGATACCTACAGAATTTTGTTTGGTCAATAAAACAAAACACTAAAATAAAACCACTGACAATAATTTCGTCTTTTGGCATGATCTGTAAGTTTCAGTTCTTTGTAAGGTAAAAGTTTCAGGTTTTTTGTTACAGCTTTACGTGTGGTACTAAGTCCAATATTTTGCTGCTGTGCAAACACTTATGCATTGACTTTGATGGACCTTCGGCCATAGCATCCAAAATATCAAGCAGCTTCTGTTCGTTCAGCTTAGGTGATCTTCCACTTCAATTAATGTCTCTGCCTCACTGCATTCTTCAGTTAATAATTACCCTTAAAATCCCTCTTTAATTCCAAACAGAAATGAAAGTCACATGGCGCCAAAACTGGTGAGTATAGAGAATGAGAATAGGTTCAAATTTCTAATTCACAAGAGCTTTGACAGTTCCAAAGATAATTGTGGCCAAGTATTATCACAATGCAGAATTATTAGCTCCATGGATTGTTAAATATGACATACACGTCTTTTTAAAATGGTTTAGCATTTTAGAAGCATCAAAAGAAGATATTTTCATCTCCTTCTGATGCTTCTCAACAATCACAGAAACTGGTCATCACTGCAAAGTTCATCCTCAATATTTGCTTTACTAGCTAGTAAAGCAAAGAAGCTTAGTAGTTAGAAGCTTCTAACGTACAATACTTTAGTGCCCACCATCAACTCAACAGTTTGATCACCATAAATGCCTTTCAGGCGACACAAAATATCACTAGTGTTCATTATTTCCGCTGTTCAAAGTTCATGCACTGAACATTGTTTCAGATGGTTAATATATTAAATGTACTCGATTCAATATCAAAAACAATTGGCAGAAAATGAGAGGACATGGGTCAATAAGTATTAGAATTTAAATAGTAAAGGAATGAAACTACTAAACAGCAGCATTTTGTTCTCCCATTATGTTTCAGTGTGCATTATATTTCAGTTACACCTCACAGTATGGTTGTAACTATAGTTTTTTATGTGATAAAGCAATAAAATTCCAAACAAATTTTTTCATATGATAAAATATTCTTTTTTTTACTCAAGGATTCCTAGAACTTAAAAATCTACAAGCATGTATCTTAGGTACAGTAGAATAGAAAAAAAATGTTTGCATAGTTAAACTATCTTCCTTATAAAAATTTTCTAATAACAAACAACACCCTGCCAACATGTTAGCACTAATCAACAATAGTACATTTTAAAAGGCTACTTATACTTGTAAAATAATAACATTTTTAGTTTATAAAAATTATACAAAATTACCATAACAAACAGTTTTTAATCGAAACAAAATCCTTAAAAATACGTACAACATATATGCAAAATAATTCTACCTGAGATAACCAATGTTCATCTGAATTTTGTGACGATTTATCAGACATATAATTAGAATGCCTGGCAGATTCAGGTCGTGTAGCAAGTAATGGATTAGATGAGCTGACTGGCGGTTGTAAGGGGTTAAATAATGGTGGTCTCAAGAGTATCCATTCAGCTTTTGGATCAACCCCGAGTTCAATAGCTGTATCATCACATATACGATCTTTGGCAACACCTATAACAAAAATACAGCATTAAAAGATATAAAATAAACAATACTATGATAAATAATATCATTATAATATATAAAGAAATAGTAAAAAATGAAGAAGTAATAAAAGATTACACAGCCATTTTTTCATGAATTAAATGAAACTTGCATAATTGTACAATGAACATATTAAAAGAAATGTTTTACCTAATCATATACAAAAGTAGTCAATAAAAAAAAAAAAAATAGAATGAAAAAGGGACTTCCTGAATTTAAAAAAAAAATAAAATTGCAATTTCTATGTAGAAACTGTCTCAAAGTGACAATCATGGGAAAAAATAAATACAGGAATAAGGGACATCAGAAAGAGAAGCTGTAAGGAGGTAAAAGATGCTTGGAAGCAAGAAAAGTTCAGGATTTTCAGCTGATACCTGTTGAAGGACAGAGAAGAATAAAACAATTCTGCTACATAATGGTAAATCACAAAGATTATAAATATAGAAATGAAAAAATTTATTTAAAAAAAAAAAGAAAAAAAAGATAAACATAATGTTAGTACACATACCAGAAATATGTCGAGGATCCAAATCATACTGAATAAGACGGCCATGGCAAGCCATCACATACAAACTATCAAGAGCACGTCGACTGTTTTTAGTAGATGGCACAGAGGATGGAGGTAGTCCAGGTAAGCAAGACCGAGGTGGTGCAAAGCAAGCAGTTAATCGTACCATTGCATCCTCAGATGAAGGTGTAGCGACTTGGTGACGTAACTGAGCAAGTGCTTGCACTGTGATTGCATGTGAAGTCGGTAATGTGCGTGGTGGCAACGGCGGTGTTAGGGGTGGACCATCATGAGCTACTGGGCTGTTACGTCCTCCCTCATCAGATAACCCTGCACTCCTGTGAAATCTGAAATATATGAAAAGTAGAATTAAATATTACAATACTAGATAAATTAAAAATTTAAATATTCAACTCAATAAAGAATGTCGAATGATGCAGATGGTTACCACTAGGCATTTTCAAGAGGATGAAATAATTAAGGCCCAGCTGATCATAACATTTTAATGCCAACTGATCCCTAATACCATCTTCAGTCTCCATTCTGATATCAAGTTGTTCTAATTAGCAATATATCCTCGCCTGATTATTGTCACATAATTAAATAGTTAAATATAATAAAAAAGTTATTTTATAACATATGATTTTAATTGTTGTGAAAGGTGACATCAGAACTGTCATAGTCATTCTCAAAATAATAAACATCCCATATTAGGCTTACTAATGGAAGTAATGAATGAAGTGACTTCCCATTGACTTCACTGAATCAAACATACTGCTACACAGTGGCACATCAAGACCACAGAAATGCAGGAAGATCATCAACCTTGGGAAAAAATACCTACGCTCTACTCAATAATAGTTTTCACAGTGTAATATCACTACTCTCAGAAAGAGCAATAGTGACCAAGTATATCTCTTCTATCTCAGGAACTTTACATGCATTTCAATCATGAAAAGTATGAGGGAAGATAATGAAAATCAAAACTGACAAGTTCACATAAAAAATTCAATTAATTATGATGAAAAATTTGGAAAAATATGCTTTTATTATTAATTAATTTACAGTTACAATGGCAATAATGCACAACAAAAAATATTCCTGAAATTTCATTAATATATTAATGCACAATATATAATTGAAAATTCAAAAACATCACTTAACATAACAACTGCATCAATCTCTTTCAAACAATCAAAATCAAAATATTGAGATTTTTGTTACTCGTTCAAAATGTATGCTACAAAAAATATTAATTCTATACATCATAAAAAAAGAGCGAGAAAATAAATTTAATTTTAGAACTGTTAACATGATGGGTAAATATTTCAGGAACTGAAAATAAAAAATTTCAGACTACTTAAAAAGTTTAAGGAAGAGATAAAATAATAATTAGAATATTCTCATTAAAAGATCATAATTATAACAACCTTTATTATTATAGTTGCAACTTGTACAGATATTTATTTTTAAATATTTTTCTATAAAATACATATCAAGAAACAATCACAGAAACTAATATTTGAGAAATATCACATAGTATTTTGAGAAATTAACTTGTAAGGGTTGGCCAAGCATAAATAGGCTTTCTTTTCAAAAGTAGTGAATGGGTTAAGTAGAGCAAGTACAAACAATAAGAAAAAAAATTAATAATTTTTAAAAATGAAGCATATTATTTTGAGAGTGGAAGTAAATTAATGTCTCTAATATTCATTAAATTTATATCTTAGATGTTTGCTTTGACAATTTCTCTTTTTTTCTATAATATTGTTCTAGGCAAATCACATCTATATTTCAGAACAATCTAGTACTTAATTTTTCATTGCACGCCAATGCCACCTCAAGAATTCTTTATTGAGTAGCTGTTACTTTTTTCTTTTGAAATATCTGTGTCCTTTTTTGTATACTAAAAACTAGTTCTGATTTTTTGAGGGAACCCCAAGAGATGACATTATAACTTTATTGGGAATGTATGCAGGCATGATAAATATTTAATAAAGATGACAAGCTGATCGCCTTATTAAGGGCACTTTAGAGAAAAACAGTAAAATTTAATTTTGTTACTGATGAAATTAATTTCATCATCCCACAATGTCTTAAAAAAAATAGGCAATAGAAATACCGCCATAATCATTAATGGGCACTCCAATTACATAATTATCATGTTAAATTTACCCAAGTAGTAAAATGCAATTATTTTATGTATATTTAAAATTAGATGGTTACAATCTATTCATAGAATAATTTTTTGAGTTACTATCATAAAATTTTCAATTCCTTTTAAATAATTATCCTCAGTTACAGTTACATTTGTTATATTTACAGTTATGTTTGCATGCAAAAACAATTACAATGAATGGATCAAGATTTTGAGGCAGGTCATTAATAAACAACAAAAAAAAGCAAGGGACTGAGAATACTACTCTGATGCACAACATGTTCTACTTCATGAAGTGAGAATCTAAATTTTACATGTGTTTTCTTATCAACAGATGAAAACTCTATTTGTTTACATTTTAATAATATTGCAAATTTGAATCTAACACTGCAGTAGTTTGTATCTTCCCAAACAAAGATAATCATAAAAAGACACTGTATTTTTTTCAAAAACATTTTTTTTTAAGCTTTTGATACTACTACAACATACAGACCACTTAATACATATATATATACATACATGTTTTTTTTAATATACAATAATAATGATCTCACTGCTTTTTAAATACCAATAAATTTTACAGTTAAAAGTACAACTTAAAATAAACTTTTTAACACTTTACATGAGCACATCGCACAATAAGTACTCCCAAATGCATGCAACATCAAGTTCAACATTATTTTTACAGGCAGTTTATACTCCCACTGATCCAATAAAGTCATCACTTAACAAAAACTTACTGTACATTAATAAATAGATGACAAAGCTTTAACTAAAAATTTTAACAGCTCAATGTCTAATTTTTGAGAAGATAGTATATATTTGAAAAAGAGTCCTCATACTTCTTCAGCTCAATATTTTTACACTTACATGTTGATAAAATTTTCTTAAGTTAAGTAAATTGTCCAAATTGCATGTTTTACGTTTCTATAATTTTATTCTTCTTCTATAACATTTACACAAAAATCTAATTTTTCTTTAATCCTATCACAAAAATAAACATATATTTTCTAGCATATAAACATGATAGTTTAAGAAATTAATAATAACAGATTTAAATCTGTTGAACAAGAAAAAAATGTATAATAAAAAACAAGAGAAAAAAATGAGATGTTACTTACCTAGAAAGTCTATTGACAACATGAGGTGTTGTATGAGTTCTAACCCCAATTGGCCCCCCATAAGGTGTAATTGGGAAGACATGAGTGGTCCCTCGTAAAGAGCTAACAGCTACCCATCGAGAATCATTAGAAAAAGCAATGTCTTGTACCCTGGCAGATGTATCACCCCTGTAATATAATAAAATATTTTAAAAATTATAATAATGAATGTTTCATAAAATTCTTTTAAGTAGTTCAAAAAATTCTCATCATAACCTCCACAAATAAACTTAGATTAAAAATATGCATACACTTACTCTTATTGCTTTAAAGAACTAAACGTTCTTGAAAGGGCTCAAAATTACATTCAGATTTAAATTTTAAATTACTTTTTGATTATCTTGTAGTAAAAAACTCACACCATTGCTAAAAAACTGTCAAAGAACCTTTATTAAATAGCAGTCAAATCAGTTTAATGGTAATCTTTCAACCGAACCATAAAGTCAGTCTAATGTATCAATAAAGGTATATATTAAAATTAATACACTTCTTAATAAAATCTTACACTTGAATGAATGAAAAAACCCAGCACAAATTAGAAAACTGATTCAGTGAAGAAGTCTCAACAATCACAACAAAGTAAAGGCAGTCAAATGGAATAATGATAAATTTGATGAAATAGAATTCAAGCCTACTGAAACTAGGAGTCAATTTATCAAATTTTTAAATTTTTCCATTTAAGTCAAGGATCTAATATATCATATCACATATAAATAGTGTAAATTTATTAGCATTTAACTAATCCTAGTATATATCGAATTCAAAATGCTTGAAAATTAATAATAATAAACTTTATGAATATACTTTATTAAACAATAAAATTCATGAATATACAATAAAAAATATGAAAAGTACATTTATATTATTTAAAATTTAATTTAGATTTGGAGGTTTACTTAAGAAGCAGACTGAACAACAAAAAAATTGCTGGCCTCCGTGGTGCGAGTGGTAGCGTCTCAGCCTTTCATCCGGAGGTCCCGGGTTCGAATCCCGGTCAGGTATGGCATTTTTCACACGCTACAATTCATTCATCTCATCCTCTAAAGCTATACCTTAATGGTGGTTCCAGAGGTTAAAAAAAGAAAAAGAGACAACAAAAATAGCTCTTCATTGAAGCCAGTTTATAGTAGTTCACTGTTGCATAATAATTGGTTATTTGCTTTCTTTGATCATATTCATGTAAATCATTCTTATTGATATTTCTGGGCTGTTTACATTGTAATATTTATGTTGAATATACATTTAATTTTTTATACATAATTTTAAAAATCATATTTTATTAATTTTAGAATTACTACAAGAAGGTTGTTTTTTATTCACAAATAGGACTTATTAGACTTATTAGGAACAATGAACTGAGCAGAAAAACATCTACCTGATGATTACTTATTTGATTATAACTAATGCAGACAGTGAATATTTTCCTAAAAACAATTGTAGATGTAATTATAATTTATAATTACACAATTTTGTAAAAAACATGAAAAGAAAGTTTTTTAAATAATATTTTACTGAAATTTCAGAAACTGATGTAATTTTAAATTCTGCTTTCGCTGAAAATATTATTACACTGGAAACATTTTTTCTAATGATTGCTTCAATATTATTTTTTTAATTTGAAATTGTTTCTAATTTCTTCAGAGAAAAAATGAAATTAAAATGTTTATTGAGTTTTTCTCAATTTCCCATAAAACTGAATTATTTAACGAATAAAACAAAAAAAGGAACATGTATAGTTTATAGAAAAAACAGTAAAATAGCAAAATATCCATTGTCTTATAGATGTACATAATACAAAAAATACTGGTAATAAAAGGGTTAAAATTTGGAATAACTTACAGTATCATATAAATTTTAATTCTG
>JAAAKQ030510524.1:6749-19717 GCA_010016005.3 Zanna intricata
TTAAAACAAAATTACAAATTTGCTGTTAAGAATTGTGACTTTATCTTTGTACTTTTTTAAACAAATTTCTTTTTTTAAACTTACCAAAAGTTAGGGATTATTTTCTTAAAAAATAATTTTACCCAAATGTTTACCCTTAAGTATGGAAACCCCCAAATGAAAAAATAATTTTTTTTTTCACAATTTCTAATTTTTGTTGCTCGTATTTTATTAAACAATAAAATCACTAAAACAGCTTAATACCCCTCCCCTGATGGGGGAGCTTCCAAATTTAACAAAGAAAAATGATTTTTTTTTTAAATTTAAATTTTAATTTATTAACAATGAAAGAATTAAAAAAAAAATCATTTGCCGCCTTTTCGTCTTCAGAAAATCAATTGCTGGTTAATATTTTTCTCTCATCAGATAGCTGAAAGTTTACAACAAACTCAGCTGAAGGTCTCTCGAATGCTGGATTGGTATGTGGGATTTAAATAACAGGTTTTAATTATTATACAGAGTGAGTGTGTGTATGTGTGTAAAAATGATTGTATAAAAGATGCTGTTTATAATTTAAAAAAACTGTAATTTTCCACTAAGAAAAAAATAATTTGTAATTTTTACCTTTTAATATCTTGTACTTTACCTTTTACCTTTAACCATAACCTTACCTTTAAATACCATAACAAATCTTTAAGTTATCTTTTAATACATTCCCTTTTAATATCAAACTAATCTACCACATTTTTTTATGCAAGATAAATTTAAATGGAGCATTAAATAGCACATTTATTTTTTTACATAATTCGATTTTATATAGCTTAAATTGGCTATCATATTTAACCATGAAAAATATAAAATATCGTATTTTATTAACCGCTGACTCTCCAGAAATATTGCATTATTTTTATATTTGTCCTAAACAAAATACAGTACAATCTGTCTTTTAAATTTTTTTTTGTGAAACCACTTTTCTCTTACACAGGATATGAGTATGTTAGAGGCTCGTTATAATTACACAAGAAATGTCACGATAAACAAAATTGTCTTGTTTTAAGTCGCATTGTTCATCCCATTATTAAGTTATTTAAATAAATTTAGACAAATAATTTGTTCAAAGCTCAAGAAATACAGTGGTACAAGAATTACTCCGATGATGCATGTAGTTCCTGAGATTTTACTACTAGGTAATACGGTAGTAAATTTAAAACTATCAAATTATGAAATAAATTCACAGCAGGAAGGAAAATCCTTCTGAGATAAAAATATCACATATAAGGTCGGAAATTTTGTTTAATCTATTCGGAAAAAATACATACATTTCCAATCGTGTAATTTTAGCAACGGGTAAAAGTGAGTGATTCTATAATTGATTTACTAATTCTACTACGCGAATCAGTTGATATTACAATAATGGTAATTTACATGTCTATTGAAAATGTAGTCCAGATAGTCAGTAACAATTTTATTATGCATGTAACTCTTCAAAATAATTTTGTTAAACAGGAATGCGACTTATCATCGACAACAACAGAGGGAATTCTCCCGATGGGAATGGAGACCAACATTACAGCTGCTGGTCTTAGATTATGGCAGTTGCTATTCATTTGTGGTTCATCGTTAATGGCAGTTGGTAAGATAATTTATAGAAACATAACATAATTAAAAAATTAGAAAACTATTTGCGGTCATGTAAGAGACGAAATCTTTATCATCGTAATCACAATTTGTTGTTATTTTGATTTTTTAAAAATTTATGTCGTTGAATCTTTAAAAGTAAATCAACGAATAATCTAAAGCGTGTCAAACTATGCCATGATATTTTAATATTTCCAAGACAAATACTCGTATGATTAATGTAAGATCACTGAAAAATTACTGTATTAGTTTATAACAATAGATTTTATTAAATAATTTTAAAAATAAAAAGGAAATGTACGTTTCTTTAACCGAGTTTTCTCACGTTTAATCAGAATTAAATACACCGATTTACCACTTCAGTTTAATTTTTTTTCTAGATTCTGCTATTTTTAGCAAACTTAAGAAACGCCTTTTTTATGTTATAACGCACCAGAATTATTATGCTGCCTATAGTAAGCAGTATGACAATAAAAAATCGATCGAGTTTTCTTATATCTGTTTTTACTTTGAATTATTTCATTCGTTAATGAATTTATTATACAGATTCTGTTTAAATAGAACTTCAACTGAAAGCTGGGTATAAAACAGTTTTCAACTTTTCTCGCTTTCCTTCTCTTTTCGATTGTGTGTAACAGAATCACTATGTTGGGAGCAATTCATCTCTTACAGTACCGCTCTCTTCTTTTCATTTAAAATTTCGAATGTCAATTCAATCTTTAACGATATGTTGATGAATTCCGAAATCTATAATGCGGTCGGAAAGTTACTATGCACTGGAATTATGAAATTGTAATGATGAAACTTTCCTAATTATTGCTTTTTATTTTTACTTCATTATTTTATAGAAATGAATGTTGCAATAACTGGAATAGTTTATAAAAGTTGATGAAAATGATCTCCTCCAACATCATTACAACACTGCACATGTTTCAATTTATTTTCAAATACTTTGACCAGCTAATGTCTCGTACATATGCCGTTATTGCGGTTTTTAATTTGTCAATCGTGCAAGTTCTTTCAATCGTGCATGGCTTGTCGCGATACACTGCTTGTTTCACTGTTCACCATAGAAAGTAATCTGTAGCAGTCAGATTGGACAATCATGCAGATTACACACCCCTCAAATTATTTTATCACCAAAGATATTTCGTAAAGAATCATTGCCGTGTTAGCTGTGTGCTATCCTGTTTGAATCAACCGTGATTATTTTCCACTTCTGTTCCACTGATTAATGAAGTTTGTTTAAACAGCAGAATAACGAACACTATTAACTCTATTTTCAAAAGAAGATTTTACCCACAGTATGCGTTCTACTCACACCGACCCAGACTCAAAATTTCGCTTCGTGTAAAGATTGTTCATTTAATACATGGGGGGGGGGGAGGTACCACTCTTCATCTGTAAAAAAAACATGTTGTTTAGAATACCTACAGAATTTTGGTCAATAAAACATTTAAACCATTGACAACAATTTAATTTTTGCATAATCTGTGGGTTTCAGTTCTTGGACACACATTACTTTGTAGGGGAAAAGTTTTAGTTCGTTTCTTACGGGCTAGCAAGTCGAAATATTACTGCTGTACTAACTTACGCATTGACTTAACGTCATTCAGCCATAGCATACGAAACATGAAGCAGCTTCTGTTCGTTTCATTAGGTGATCTTCCACTTTGATCAACGATCAACAGAGCCTGTTGACCGAAATCTCTGGATAAGGATTCGAACTGCATTACGGTGAGGGACAGAGTATTTGGAAATTTTTCAGAAAACTTGTGCTTCACTAAATCAGTATATTTATCATCTTCATGAAAGACGTGTTCAACGAGAAAATGCTTTTCTCTAAAGACAAACCATTACATTTCTAGTAACTGTTGATTCCGATAAACGAAACAATACGAAAGGAAACGAAGCACGTCAAATCATAACTTAACAACTGACGCCTTGGTTTATTACTGAGTAACAGGTAAACGAACCCACAGAGCATCCAACCTAACGTCGAAAGAACAGGGTGTACCACATAATTTTAAAGAATACTGCGAAGCGACTTTCCAACGCACTATATTTGTTCTGTAATTTAAATTTTACTTGGATGAAACTCAGTTGAAATATGTTGAAGTCAGCAGATCTGTTGGTCTTGACGGTTGTGCTCAGTGTTGCTTGAAGTCGGTACAGCAGTTTGTCAAAAAAGTTTTTAACTCGCTAGAATAATTTTGTGTTACCACTTATTTTAAAATGTTTGCAGTCCACTCATAGAATTACTACAAATCAGGAATTTTGGGTCAGGTTAAGTTGAATTGTTTTCACTATTAAAGAGTATCTTAAATAGCACAGATCTTATAGTATGGATTGATGCAACGACCTGTAATGATGAATGGCGATAAGTCGATAGTGTGGGAAAACACTTCTTTAATTTCGGGTAAATATCTGTACTTGAGGATTTTCGCTTTTGCAACAGGAGTTAAAGCCATTTTGTATGTTAACGAGAAGGGGTGAATTCCACGGGTACACCGTGGAAGAACCCTAGAAGCCGGAACTTGTATATATTCATAAAGTTTCGAACTGAAAAGCCGAAGTTTTGTTTATCTGATATCGTTTACATACGTATCAGAGAGGATTTTATAGAAATACAGCGTCATTAAAATGACATACACTGAACGTTATCGTTCATTGTAAACGTTATCGTAGATCGTTTAAATCTCTTAGGGAGGAATTCTGAATAATTGTAAATATTTACTGGGCGAGTACAATAGGTACCAAATCCATTACTCGCAAGTACCATATCTAATATCTTGAAACAAATCTTGTATGAAGAAGGATAGACGACTGAGTACAATCCGTCCTAGACCATATTAATATAGGACATCGTAGGAAAACTTTCTGACCCGATTCCCAGGTCAAAGTTAAAGTGCTGAAGGCCACTTCGTCAGCGTGGTAAAATTCAAATCTATGTCATATTACCTTCTCTATTCCCTATTATGTGAATAGTCAGCCTGAACTTCCCGAAATCTATTGAAATGAACGCAAAGAGTTTGTAAATGAAAGCCTCTTATAAGAATAAAACGCACACTTTTGTCGACGATATGATCGATAGCTCATTGTTATTTAAAGCAGAATATCCCTTTTTACTATCAACATATAAAATTTTGAGGTCTTGGATACATACAATTCACACTAAAACCTTGTGAAGTTCATTACAGCAGCTCGTTCCCGCTTATAGAGAACAAAGTTTCGCTGAAGGATGGATCCTGAGGAATGCTGTTTTTGAGAATTTCATTAGATGAACAGGTAGGTATGGATGGTGAATATACGGGTTTTTCTAATCGTAAGTAACTGGCAATTATTTAATATTTTTGTGAGCGTTTATACATTTTAAATCAGGCCGTTTCAATATCGGATCTTCGCCGGAAATAGAACGGTTTTCATTGATAGTTTATTTAGCTCAACTTTTTCGTAAATGATTTATTACAATTAATAATAAAAGGAAAAAAGGTCAGTCGACTAATGAGTTTTCAGAATCCAGTTTGATACGTAAAAATCGTTCACACTGTCCACCGTCGGTGAATGTTCGATATCAGTATATGTGTGTTTTATTTGAGTTTAATTCAGGTTATTATCTGTTATGTTTTGGTTATGCTATTTATTATGTTTTCAATTATAACAGCCTACAATGAATTAATAATTTTAATGATATCAGTACTATTTTTGTTTATTTTATATTTTATTTCCCTATTTATTACAATTTTATTTGAGTGTATACTTTGTGGTATCATAATTGTTGTGAAAGCAAATAATAAAATATTTCTCTAAAATATAAATTATATATGTTTAAAATCACTTTATCCGTTTAATTTAATCAAACTATCATTTTAATATACTTTTTCGAAGGCGTGAATCTGTCTTATGAAATGGAGAAACAAATTAAAAATGACAGAGTATATGTAAAGATTCACCTATTTATTAATTTACTTTCTCTAGAATATTAAAGATTTGTCAGAATTTGTAATGCACTAAAGACTAAATAAGACGTATACTCATACTCCAACCTTTTTAATCCGACACTTTTTAACTTTTTTAAATTAAAATTTGTTAAATTTTAATATATACATTTTTAAATTGTAATAAATTTATTTATTTACATCTCTGATGCTATATCGAATATTGACAAATTAAGATTTGTTTTTTAAATATTTCAGTTTGATGTTCTATAAGTTAAAGAAAGATATTCTTTCTTAATCTATAAATTAATGTCATCACTCTTCAAGTGTTCTAATTCACGGATGTTTAAATTTTTAACATTTCTTTCATGTTGTACTAATTTATTTTAACTAAAAAAAAAAAAAAATTAAAAACTTCAAATATTTTAAAAACGCATCGCCGACTTAAGCGACTTAAGTAATTATACTTATTAAGCAACTAATTAATTGTAATCGGTGTGATTATTACAAAGAACTTTCATTGAAAAAATAACTCGAGAAAAATCTACGCTTGAAATTAAGGTATTCTTAGGCGTTCTTTATTTGAAAAAGTACGTAGTTTGGTACGTACGTATGGATCGTTACCAAGTCATTCGAACCCGATGGTTATCACCGATTTAAAAACAATGCATTTATAATTTATGTTGTTATACTATGCAACAAAAATAATTCATTTTCTCTGTACTGTACATCAACCAATACTGAATGATTATTAATCGTTGAACAATTAAGGATAATGTGTGTATAAAACTTTATTATAATTGATTACAGTTGATCGATATTATTATTTTTATTTTTAATATAAGTCAAACTTTATACTGTAAACTGTTATATAAATCATATTTATTAATGCTAATTTCAATTTTGTAGTAATTTTCCTGTGCTGCTGCGTTCGCTTCAGAATACCGAGAACTAAGCAAGAAATAGAAGCCGATTATGTTCGCAAAAAAATTACCAGAAAGTTTCAGAAACAATTAAGAATGATTCAAAATTCGGAAATGGATGAAATGGATTTAAAAAAAGGTTAAGAAATTTGTTTATGACAACGTATTTTAATTTAGATTGTTTATTAAACAGGAGTTGGAATTACTGTTTTCTCGAATTCATTATTTAAACAATTTATCTCTCCCGATTTATTACTTTGCCTTTTCCTACACCAATCAATGATTTCTAATTAATTTCTATATTTAAAATCGGCCTCTTTGTATATAACACATGCACGCGTGCTTGCACGCACAGTGATAATTAATGATTAATCTTATTTCAAGTGATTATAAAAAAAGAATAACATGTAAAAAAATAAAATGTACTTACATGCATGTTTTAATTTTGAATAGAACATTTTATACACTTTTGTTTACAACGCTTATTAATTTGAAACAAGTTCCCCACGAGCTCCTTTTGTGTTGCATAAAATGTATAAACGATATTCAATTTTACCCCACACTTTACGAAGAATATCTGTAATTACTCTATTAATTAATTATACCTTGGATTCTTCTTTTAGGTTAATGATATTGACAACCTTCGTTGCATGTGACAAACCCCCAAAGAAAGAAATCTACTGGCCTAATGTTCAAGAATCGAGGTGGCAAGGAAATAGTTCCTCACGGCCAACTCTAATGTTAAGGAAGTTGTTTAGGCACTTGTACAGAACTTTCATAGTTGTAGATTGCGATATTCCCAGTTCTAAGCTCGCACAATGAGTCGATTTCACGGGCTCTCCGTAAAATTTCTCTTACTCAAGCCATATCTTCCTTGGGATGGTGGTTTTGTTAGCATCCTTTTTGTGTCCGTATTTCCTTTATCCTTAAACTGTTGATACCAACAATTAAAAGTTTTTATTAGAAGGCTTTCGGAGGTACTCTAATCGAAGAATAATAAAAGATTCATAAAACCATAGTACACATATTGCTCTCTCCTGCATGGTAGCCATTGCTCAACTGACTATTTTGTGTCATTACATCGGGCTGGTATGTTTATTCCAAGCCCACCGGGCTGATCTAATGGTTAACTCATCATTGCAAATCAGTTGATTTCATAATTGAGAGCTGTATGGTTCAAATCCTAGTAAAGGAAGTTAGTTTTATATGGATTTGAATACTAGATCTTGGATATACCAGTGTTCTTTGGTGGTTGGCTTTCAATTACCCACATATCTCAGGAATGGTCAACCTGAAACTGTACAAAATTACACCTCATTTACATTCATACATATCATTCTCATTCCTCTGAAGTAATAACTTATAGTGGTTCCAGAGGCTAAACAGAAAAAAGAGAGAGGGTATGTTCATTCAAAATCATTTAGTACCTACAGTAATCTTTGAACAAATCAACATGTGCTACATTGTTTTGTATATTTTTATTAACCCCTAAAATATGCTGAATAATTTATATTCTCTGTATAATGTATAATACAAAATATAATGCATACCGTGAAATATAAATATTATATTGTATATAATAAATTTAATGGTTTTTTTATAAGTGCCAATGTGGAATGAACTCATTTTTTTTTAGAAATAATTAAATTACGTATAAATTCACTGTCTATTAACACCAGTAACATAACTTATTAATCATATTAAAATTACTATTTTCATAAGCAATTAGTTTATTGCTTATGGTATGTTAAACAGATGTTGCTCCTAACATTGTAAAGCATATTTCAAAAATTAAATCGTAAGAAATGGTTTTCTGTTGGAGATGGAGACATCTCAGAAACATAAAAAAAATTTCATGTTAAATTATAAAAGCAGTTGTTTTAATGAAAAATTTGCTGTTTAGTTACCTTACAAAATATGTATCTAATTTCATCTTATGTATGTGTCTTTATATCGTAATTAAATAGTTTAATCTATTGTTTAATGAGTCATTAATTAAATGATCATTATCAAATGTATGATACAATTCACAACAAATGGCTCTGTATATTCCTACCAGAAATGTATTATATCAGACTTCCTTTGAAAAATCAGAAAGATTTCAGGTTACAAATTTGAGATGCCAGGTAATTTATTTAGATGTTCGAGGTTCCAGTCTAATACTAGTAACAAAAACAAACATTATGATAATTTCAATTTTTAATAAAAGGATGTTTATTTTTCTGTTATTAATGATTTACCTAATTAAAAAGTAATTACCTATTTAATAAAAATTCTTCATTCTTCAAATAAAAGTACTGTAAATTAATAAAAGATTTCTATAGTTTTCACAAAAAAATAAATTATATCTTGAATTTTAAACAATACTAATTGCATAAATCTTAATTTTCTGAATTCTTGTTTGATGTGCAATTATATGTTTTATGCCTTCAAAACTGTTTTTATGTTATGATATGATTTTATTAATGCCATAAATCTCATTTTACTATAATACATATAAACAACTGTAATAAACTAACCACTTCTTTTTTAATTTAATTTTATTCTTTGTAATCCTGCTTTAAGGTTTTTGTTATTTGTATTAATCCTTCAAGCTGAATGTCTGAGTAATTCCATTTTATATCAGGTGATCTAGTGATATATCAAGCGATTAGCACAACTACCACAGCTGATGATATCTATGTAACCTAGAGTTTATGCACTGAAAAAAAGTTATTTATTAACTATGACTAGAATAATGTTTAAAAACTTTTAAATTTAATAGTAATTTATGTTACAGCGCTGGATAGAGTACGAGCTGAATTCAAATCAGACACGGAAAGTTTAGCTCAATCTGAATTATATTCCGGAGGTAGTCTTAGTTCTGCAGCAGGAGCAGGAGAAGGAGCAGGAATAGCAGCTCAGAAACAGGGTTCTCCACATCAGTCACAGTCACATTCACATATAGGTACTCCTTCTAAGGGGGGAACCACTACTGAACACATTCAAGCATAAACACATAAAAACATACACCACTAATAGTTTATCAGGTACTAAAAACACCAATTATATGAATAACATCAAAATAAATCATTTTTCACAGAAGTCATTATTTCATCAACAACACTGATCACTCATACAATAGAAAAAAAAGATATAAAGAAAAGGCACTCCGAGGATATGGGTATTATTACCACTTAATGTTCTAATTTTAAAAGTTTTTTTTTCATTTTTCTTACATTATCTTATTTTTAAGATAATACCCTTTTATTGAAGTATATTGTTTGCTTATTATATTATTCTGTGAAATCAAGACTTGGCAATAATGTAAAAATATTAAATTTTGTTGGCTGAAGTTTATTTTATGGAGTTATCCATAAATAAATATCCTTAGAATTATGGATTTAAGAAATGGAGAACATTTAAAATTTGTTATTACAAACATAAATTTTACTCTTTAGTTAAACGTGCAATAAGACTAGTATTAATCAGTATTTAACTTCATTATGCTGTATTGAAAGTGAGCTTAGTAAAACATTATACTCACAGTAGGTGGGAATTCATAATTTCAGAATTTAAAAAATATTATTACAAAAATTAACCTAAGAAAGTAATAGTTTCAACATGACTTGTATCAGATGTCAGTTTGTGTAATAAGCATCCAAATTTATGTATCACAAAACATATGATCCTTCTGTAGCCAAGAAAGGATGCAGGTTGACGATATCTCCAGTCAACTTACGGCTTCTGAATAGGTAGGTAAAAGGCAACGTGGAGAGTCATTTTCAAGAAAAAGGTCATAATGTAACACAATTACATAATATAACACACTTGTAAATGCAAGAGCTTTTATTGCAGAGCTTGAACTTTTATTGGAGTGAATGAAACTACATGATCATAAGACTTCAATGTGATAAATTAAAAATTTGTGATTTTCTTACGCTAAATGCAAGAAACTTTGCTATAAAATAGCACAATTTTGGTTTCAGCTTCCCAGGAACAAGAATAGATTTAATGTTACAGTATTCTCTATATTAATCATGCATTGAAGCATTTAATGCTAGTTTTGTGCCAATTAAAGAATATTTTTACTGTTAAACTATACCATTACCTTAGTCTCCAGAGTATGAGTGATGCAAATAATTAGTTCTAGGCTTTCCTTGTGGGTTTTTTTTGTAGTTAGAGGTCTAACCAAATCATTTATTTTAATAACAATTCCTTGATACCTGAAAACCCATGTTTGAAATGAGCAATAGTTACTACATGAACAACAGTCTACTGGCTCTAAACCAAGAAATCTATGAAGAAAGTTAATATTCCTGAAATATCATATCATTCCATAATCATCAATCAATAAATGTCTGTCATTTTTTATAAAAGATTTCCTGTAAACTCTCAATGCTTCATTTCCCCATCATCACTTCTTCATTTTATGAAATTTGAATCTAAATTACATATTAATACAAATATTAGAAAACCTAATTTCTTCTGAAGTACTATTGTTGCTAATTCAGATATGTTCAGCTTTCCTAGAAGCTCCTATTTTGCTAGTAGGAGTCAGATTTTCTTAATTATCTTAAGTATTTTTCTATTTAATTAACCCATGTGGTGTTATTGTGCAATTCTGAATAAGAAACAAAATTTTTTAAATGTGAAAAATATCATAGTGCATGTAATGTAGATGTAAAAACCTTTGCATACTATGAACATTTAAAAATACTAAGTTTAATATAATTTAGTGAAAATTTAAAAAGGCAAGGGAAAATATAACAGGAGAAGAGAGGAATGAGCTCTTCAAAGTATAGCTTTTCATGAACTAATTAAATCATTTTTGATAATATTAGTAATTTAGGTTTCCCACCGAAAAGTGAAATTTCATATTGCATCATAGAGTCCCAAAAGTCTAATTCTTTGTGTAACTAATTACATAATTAATGAAATATCTTTCAAGATATGTTCATAATGGAAATAAAGGTAAAGAAAGTTACACATTTAAGAACCCTCCTCCAAACGGGAACTTATAATTAAATAGGCAAAACATCCACAAAAAATCTTTTAGCTGTTCCTATAATAAATTTCTTTTTTTTTCAAGAGTTGTGAAATGATTCACTTAAAATTTATTCACATTATATCTTTGAAATTTGTATAAAAATTGTGTTTTACATTGTCAACAATCTGGACAATCACTCAAGTTTATCAAGCCTGAATGACTGAACTGATAGTGGAATACTTAATTAACATGAGGCAGTTTTGTTGAGGGATTTGAAATTCATCCACCAGAAAGCAAGTACACTTCTTCCAAACTTTTTGACTATCTAAAAATAACTTTTTTAAATATAGAATTAAGATGTTATTTTATTAAACTCATCGTAAAAAAAAATTAAAAGATTAACATTATTTTTTGTAATTTATCTTGTTAATCTAAAATTTCACAGATATTCCTGCGGAAGGAAAGAATGAAGATTTGCATATCAGCGGTTTCAAGAAGAAGCTTGCCAAAATCACAGGAACTTTACAATTTCTACGACCTTCAAATAAATCAAAAAGTGTTTCTGATGTTAAAACATTAAAATAAATGTAAATGAAAAATTCAAATGGTATTAATATATATTATCTTTTTTTTAAGGGGGGGAATTTTCAGAAAACATAACGAGTAACACAAAGATAGAATTATTTTATTTTTAGTTGATACTTTTCATTCTTTATTACATTTATGAATGATATATTTAGTTAATGATTTAACGTTGCAGAAAATGGAAAAAGGAACTATAAGGCAAAAGATAAAAAGCTTGTTGAACTACTTCTTAAAAAAAAAAAAATAAATAAAATAAAACTTTTAAAATTTAATTATTTTAAATTTGAAAAATCATCAACAATAATTATCACCTTGAACTGTTAATACTTTTGTAGGTAGTTCTCGCATCCTTAATTTTACAACCTTGTTAATCCAAATAGTAGGTGACAGAAATATAACTTACTTTCTTATATTAACAATTGCTATCATGAATAAAGTTCTTAAAAAGATTAAAGTTACTGAAGTGGAAAGGAAGCTAATATAAAAGAAAAATCTCATTCATTTCTCAATCATTTTATTAAATTTTTCTTTTTATTTGAAATTTTTATTATGATCAGCCAAAGATACTCAGAATGTTAATTAAATACTGTCAGAGGTCAGATTTCTTTCCATATTGACAGATGTCACATTAGGAAAAATCTTTCAACAAGAATAATTGATTTCCATGTCTGACTATTTAATATTTTTACAAGTTAAGCATTTAAAAAAGCTATTTAATTTTGATTTCTACGTAAAATTGATTTTGCTGAAAGAAAACAATTTTCTAAAAAAAAAAAAGTAAATATTTACTGTATATTTGACAAAAAGTATAAAAATAAACAACGAAAATGATAATCTACGATTTTTATTTTTCAGCATGTTAAAAATACAACTTATAAGGTGATCCAATAAAGCCCACCAGGCTAGTCTAGTGGTTAATGTGACATCACAAATCAG
>JAAAKQ030510546.1:0-10303 GCA_010016005.3 Zanna intricata
TTCATTCACATTCATACACATCATCCTCTGAAGTAATACCTTACGGTGGTTCCGGAGGCTAAACAGATAAAGAAAGGATCGCGATGGACCAAAATGATAATTCATGCCTTTCGGCCGAATTAACTGGTATCAAAACCAATGGACTGTATAGGTAAAACGCCGGAACGAATTGTGACATCTGACTACTAAATTAAAAATTTATTACACTTAACTTAAACTAACATACATCACTAATTTTAAATACAAATGCGAAAAATATTATAATATAAGGAATGATCCGCACAGGAGAGGCGAAAGTAGTAATGTGTACTACTCGCGTGTACACACTAAAAAAAAAACCGCTCGTAAGAGAGCGCGCCAGCCAGGCGCCAACATCAGACATATTGTAACCTAAAAATTTTGAATTTTTTTTGTAATAAATATTAAAATATACCTGTGTTAAAGTAAGGGATGTAGTGGGCTTAAAGGTCTTGAAAGGTTTCACAGACAGTTGGTTTTGAGTAACATCCATTACATAACAGAAGACTATATTTTCAGAAAATAAAAACAACTGGTATAAGTTTTTTCTTCATATTTTTCAAGATCTTTAGATAAAGACATAAAAATTTAAAATTTTTTTCTGTGCTTAGTTTGTCTTATTTCTTCATCTTATGTATCATATGATGGCTAGGTGAAATACCAAGGTATTTTAATAAGCAATTGTATGGTAAGACAGCGTATACACTCTCAAGGTGCTTGGTTTTTTTACTCCCAAATATGCTTATACTTAATGTCATAAAAACTGGTAAGGAACCTAAAACTAAAATTGAATTATGCAGACTTATTCATGAAGTAATTTTTTTAAGTAAATTTTCATCCAACAATTTATGTGTAATAGACTTGATAGCTGCCAGGTGAAACTTTACAGGTATAATTTTTTATCGTTTTGCTACTGCCTTCTTGTTAAGATATGAAGAATTTTCCCCATAAGGATGCATTTCATGAGTGTATATTTAAAAAAAATATATTACTCGTTCATTTTGTTTCATAGCTTTCAGTTTATTAAAACATTGTTTTACGGTGTTGCCATAATAACTATGTAATTGAGTTCCCTGTTAGTTTATTTTTATTTCCTGATCGACATCATTAAGTACTTTGCCTATCCGGACTTTTTTAAGTCTGTAGCCATCTTTTTATATGAGTCCTACATACTCTAACTTAAAGTTACCGCTACCAGTAAGTTGTTCTCCTGAACGCAGAAGGAAGTGTATTTTTCACCTAAATAAATTAAACTAATTAAATTGTTGGAGCTAGTATTAAAATAAGAATTTTTTTTTTTTTTGTACGTACAGTTTGCCTTATTTATTCATTGTACATACCATATGATGTCCAGGTAAGATTCACTCTTTGCACATTCAGGTGCCTTTCTTCCTTCGCAGGATTATTTGTTGGCTTTTAAATTTTTGTAGCACCAAGATATTTGCTTCAGAGTACTGCTTGGCTGAATTCCTGAACTCAATTTCCAATTCTTCTTAGGTCTTATTTTTCAGTACCGGTAAATGTCAGTGAACATAAGAGATGGAGATTATTTATTTAAGTAGTTCCCCACAACTACTTAAATAAATTAAATTTGCAGTTTTAGGGGTAGAACAGGCCCTAAAACTAATCTGTGAGGAACACTTCTTTTTTACAAACACTTTATTAAATTTGTATTGTGTTCTGCATCATTTTTGGTTGTTATGACCTGTGCTTCTTGTGTCTTGTTAAGATAGTTTCTAGATCGGTCTGCAGCTTTGTCCATTATTCCCAAGTTTTCTAGCTATGCAAGAAATATGTCATGGCAAATGCTGTCAAAGCCCTGTAAAGAATGTCGTTTAAGAATATTGCGGGCAATGTTTCCCCAGCATCATAGGCCTGAGTAAGGTGTTCTAAACTTGTGACAGCAGTTTCTGTTCTGTGACCTGCCATAAAACTGTCTTATTCTTGAGGAAGAAGGTTTATTATTTTTTTTTAAGTGGCTGGTAGATCACTTGCTCAAAACAATATTTTCAATGACTAGAAAAGGTGGGCAGGAAAGATATCGAACAATAATTTTCTTGTTTTATTTTGTCTTCCTGTTTTTATTTAGGATACATTTTGGCACGTTTCATTTTTGAAGGGAATATTTTTCGTTAGAGTGAAAGGTTTATGATATAAATTAGTGGGTATAGAATTTCTTCCATACAGTACTTAAATAGGCTTCAATAAATGTTAAAACCGGTTGAGTATTTATGTTTAAAACTTTTAATGATGTTTGATACGGCTGACTGGCCATTAGTATTAAGTCATTTTGTAAAATATATTGAGGGGGATTGATGTTTTGTTTGTTATTTTGAGCAAATAAAAATACTGCAGAACAGTAATACTTTCAGCTATTTATAGAACTGTTTTTAAATTATTTAGCGATTAAAGCACGGTTTTATGGATAACTTCCTTTTGATTCTGGCTGAAAAGAATGTGCTTTGGTCATATTTTAGGTGTTATTTATGATTTCAGTTGCTGCTTTCTTCCTTGAGCTGTTTAAGTGAAGATTATATTATCTTTTCTTGAGGGATGCTTCTGCTTTTACCTCTTGTGATATACTAAATAGATACCTTTCTTGAAAAATTTTCCTTCTTCAATTTTATTTCATTATTGTCATCAAAATTATTCAATATATGAAATGGTATTTTTAAGAAGACATTCTATAGCCGAGTTATATGTACAGCTTTCTAAGAAGATATTGTTGATAAGAACTTATTTTTTGTAGTTATTCAAATTGTACTTGTTCAGTCTTTCTTGGTACTCATGAATCGTTGCTGTTTCATATCCCAGTGCCCATAGGTTGTGCTTTTCAGATTCTTTAAATGTTAACATTTTTCTTTTTCTTTTCAACTGTAATACTTCCCAGACTATAAAGCTCTCTAGAGTAAGTTCATTCACATGGCTGCATATCTTTGTGCTGTCTTTATTGTAGTTTGAGAGAAGAGCAGCTGTGGTCTTAGAACATCTGTAGGGTAGATTCAATGTCTAAGATACTTGAACATTATTATCTATGATATGTATTTTAATTAAAATTTATCTTATCTGTTTATGAATGGTATTTGATTCACATTTCTTATTAATGTGATTTTAAACACTGAAGAATGTATTGCGACAAAGATCATCTCATCTATATGTAAGATAGTGCTTCATCAATGATTAACTCTTTATAGGTGCCTCCAATTTAAAAAAAAATTTGGAATTTATTAAAAATGAGTGAAGGGTACAGAAAATGTCATTGCAATATTTATATATGGTCAGATGTTTTACATAGTTTCCTGTATCAACTGCAGAAGTCAAACACTTTCTCTGGTTGGACAAAGAACTAAGTAACAGTCCCCCTTTTTATAATTGTTGAGGATGAATATGGTTTTCCCTCATGTAGGTACACTCTAGATGAATCCCCATTTTATTAGTGGGGTGTCTAAGCTTGTGGTTTTGCTGTTTCATAGCTTTAAATCATTGATTAAGATTGTAGCAACTGATAACAGAATTACTTCATTAATAGAATTTGAAATATTTCCCATTCCAATCCCTGTCTAGCCGTGCTGACTAATGAATAGGCACTACTGGCGACTAGTCGCGGATACTAGAGTACTACGATGAATAGCAACTCATAGCTACTAGTGACTTGGCACTACTAATGTGATTAGCCACTACTATTGTTCAGTTTTTCATGTTTTGTTTCCTGCTTATTGATGGTAACAAACTAACTAACTGTCTCTTTCTTATTTCATTAAAGCATATGAATTTATTATTCCAGTTGACAAGTTCAGCAGCTAATTTATGTAATATTTTTTTTAAATTTATTGTATTATTAGTCTAAATCCTTCTGTCTAACATGTAACCCAATTTTTAACAAATGTAAATATATTTATCATAATTCCAATGAAAACACTAATTAAGATGTACACTATTAAACGTATATAATGTGATGTAAAGGATATTCTATCTAAATATGTTGTTGAGAATCAAATTTCATTTAATCAATCAGCTGATAGTAATGAGAGTTAGTGGACATTCCTATGAGGTGATGGAATAGCAGTGACAGTAGTGGGGAACATACTGTACCAGAGTGTGTCTTTTTTTTTTGAAACTCCAGAACCACCGTTAAGCATTACATCAGAGGATGAAATGAATTATTTATAGCATGTATGAAAATGCCATATCTACCAAAATTCGAACCCGGGACCTACGGAGGACTGAGACATTACCACTCTCGCCATTGGAGGCCCCAGCACTAGAGTGTATCTGGTTTGTCAGTAAAGTTTAGTGACTCGGTGCGTTTAGATTAAACGCACAAGAAATTCATTTAGTCATGAACTTTCTCATTATTATTCATTTAAATATTAATTTGGTAGTAAGAAGTAGCACATATCAATAATAAGAAAAAAATTTTTTATTACTATCAGATGCAATAATTATTTTGAAACTGTGAATATCTATTACCAACTGAACATTTTTGGGCCGAAACCCAGAACAATGTTCGATTCGCAAATGTGATACAGAAGATGCCCAATTTGCGTAGAATTTGGAACATTCATGTAATGGACAGAAGGTTGATTTTAGCAAGATTATGATTCGCCATAAACCTTTTTATTGCATCATCGTATTCAAGAGAGTCGTGCTGTGTAGTCGCCGACGTGATGGCAGTCTGCATCATAAGGCCACTGTATTCCTTTCCTTTCACGCACACACCGTAAGTTCCCTTATCTTTAATCAAACACCATCAATATTAAATGTAGAATTAAGCAGCCTTTTATTATTTATATGTTTCCTTGAAATTGTGAGATTGTTAATTACATCAAGAATAATATGTATGGTATTGGATATGTATGGTAATACTATTATGGTAATAAAAATTTTGACGTCGTTATCAGATGATTATGAATACAAATAACTTATCAAATACAGCCAGTTATTTCATTCTTGTTGAAGAATGTTCATTGTTTACGTCATTAATCAGATATTATTAGTTTAATTATTTACAAATATTTATGTTAGTTTTGCAATTCTTTTTTTGTTGTAATTTTACATGTCAGTAATACAATACAGTACTCCTTTAATCATTATTATTGCCATATAATAAACATGGAAGAATTAATCAGAAAGCGACTACTGTAAAGTTTAAAATTTCTAGGTTTGGTACATTTTTCAATAAATGTACATTCGAAAATACACAGGATACAACTCAATTAGAAATACGATTAGAAAAAATAAAAGAATGTTGGAGTGAATTCAATTTAATACAAGATCAAATAGAAGTTTTTAAAGAAAAGAAGGAAACAGAATCTGAAAGCCTACAACAATGAGCCGATTTTGAAGAATCATATTTTGAAACAGTAGGCGTCGCTGAATCATTGATTAAAAAGGTTCAAGCTGCCTCTAATTCAATATCTCCTGGTGTGAAACAAGAAATGGCTACTTTAGAATCACAAAATTCAATTCAAGTAAGGGTTTCCCAAATAAACATTCCTATATTTTCAGGAGATATGAGGACTGGTTTGGATTTTGGGAACTATTTGATGCTAGTGTTGACAAAAACCCTTCACTTGCTGATTATTATAAATTTTATTTTTTGTTGCAATCACTGAAAGATGGCAGTGGAGTCAATTTAATGGAATCTATTGTTTCAATTAATCAAAACTATAAAAATGCATGACAGTTACTAGTTGATAGATTTCTAAAGGTGAACGTGTAATTATTGAAAGTCATGTCAAAGCATTATTTGATTTTTCAAAAGTAGAAAAGGAATAATGGGTAAGTTTAAGATATTTGTTAGATTCTACTAATACTCATCTTAGAGCATTAAAAACTCTTAAACAGCCCACAGAGTTGTGTAACACATTATTGGTTCATCTTTTGACAACTAAATTAGACATTGATACAAACAAGGCTTGGCAATCTTAAGCACCAACACACAGAATTGTAACATTGTCTGTATTTATTGAATTTAGAAATAAAGGATCTCAGACTTCATCTATTAAGACCATCCAAGGTTCAGACCATAAAGGTGAGGCCATTTCATCAGTAGGTCAATTGAATCTTCCTATTGAACAGAGTTCTTCATATGACTCGCAAAAATCTAAACAATCTAATGTTAAAAAAAAACTAGTTTATCATTTTACAAACCAACCACCTATTCACGATTTATTCAGATGTAGTAATTGTTAAAATGCTCATAAGATATTCAATTGTCCAGAATTTCATAGGTTTACTCCAACTGATAGAATGAGCAAAGTCAAAAATTAAACCTTTGTTTTAATTGTTTAAGGGCTGATCATAGCATCAAAGATTACCAAATAACTTGTAGTTGTAAGATATGTAATTCGTTATTACACAATGAAACCACGCGTTATACTAGTAACCATGCTTTCGTGAGTAGGAATATTCAAGATCAAACAAATTATTCTAATTTGGAGGAAGACTGCACTAATGTTACTGCTGTGAGATATATATTGAGCATAAAAAAGAGTCATTTAACTTAGGTCCTGTTAAAGTCCTTAGGTCCTAGAGCATTGTTGGACCCAGGTTCTTCAATAAACATATTTTCTGAATCAATATGTCAAAAACTTAAGCCCTAATGTCGAAGAGTAAATATGTCTATTGGCGGTGTGGGAAACGGTTACACTAGTTCAAATTATGCAGTCACAGCATCAATCAAATCTAGATACCTAAGTTATTAAAATCAATTAGAATTTGGTGTTTTACCAAAAATCTTTAATACTTTACCTACTTCTAAATTAAATATTTCCGATTGGGCTATTCCAAAGAGGTTGTTTATGATATATCCTTCATTTAACAACTCAGCGAGTGTACAGATGTTAATTGGAGCTGAGATATTTTATGAGCTTCTATGTGTAGGTCAGATTAAATTAAAAGATAGATAAACAATCCTTCAGAAAACTGTGTTAGGGTGGGTTATTTCAGGAAGGATACCAGGGGATTCAGTAACAGGTAATACATTTTTCTTCATTGAAGATCAAATCAATAGTCAGCTTGAAAATTCTGAAACGTAGAAGAAATAAATAATGAACAACAAAGAGCACTCATGGAGAAGAGACAGTTTGTGAAAACTTATTCTTCGAAACCGTTCAAAGAACAGATAGTGGAAGATTCATTGTAATGCTTCCAACTAAGTCCAATATTTTAGAATTAAGTTGTATAGAAAGCAACAACTTTCTATATTTTAGATATTATTTTCAATATTTTAGAAGATTCAATCAATTAGAAAAACAATTTTCAAAAAATCCTGAAATGAAGAAACAGTATTGCGAATTTATGCAGGTATATGAGAGTTTAAATCATATGGAAATGATTGATTGAAGTACTATTAAAAAACCATATTATTTTATTCCACATCATTGTATGATTAAAAATTATAGCACAAGTTACGAGTAGTAAGTAATTGATGCTTCTTGTAAAACTGAAAACAATTTATCTTAAATGATTGCTTAATGAATGGTCCAGTGGTACAAGAAGATTTATTTTCTATTGTTACTCATTTTCAGAAACATTTATATGTAATGACAACTGATAGAGAAAAATGTATTTTCAGATACAACTGCATCCAGATCAAACATGTTATTAATTAATTTTTTTGGAGAGAAAATTCTAACCGATTATTTACTCTAACTTATGATATGACTTCTCCACCAAACCTAGCCACCAGATCATTGAAACAATTAGCAATAGATAATCTAAATTCATTTAGCATACAGCAACAGTAGTACTGACTGATTTCTATATTGATGATGTTTTAACTGGAGCTGACTCAGAAGATGTGAAAGACGTGCAAAAATAATTAACAGAACTATTATAAACAATAGGATTTAATCTTAGAAAATGGTGTGCTAATCAAAGAGAAATATTTGAAGATATACATCCTGAAGACTGCAAGACTCAGCAGAGTTATAATTGGAGAAAAATGATTCAGTAGTAAAAACATCAGGTATTTACTGGAATTCAGAAGCTGATACCTTTCAATATGTCATTAACCTTAATTTTGAAAACACAAGTGATATTACAAAAGGAAAATATTATCAGAAGTTTTAAAACTATTTGATCCAGTGGGACTAGTTGGTCCAGTCATTTGAAGGCAAAAATTATTGTTCAGAAACTATGGAAACTTAAATTAACATGGGATGAAAGTATTCCAATGTTCATTCATAATGAATGGATTCAATTCAGAAACACTTTTAATTGTTTGTATGCTTTAAGAATTCCAAGACTTATTTGCTGCAAGGGTCAAATAACCAGCTTAGAAATGGATATGATATGCTCTCATCGCCAGCTAATTAAGAAACTATTTCATCTATTTATAATCATGAGAATATAAAATTGAGTTTCATTCCACCCAGGTTTCCCCATTTTGGTGGTTTATGCGAGGTTGGAGTAAAATCATTTAATTAGATTGGTGAAATCATTCAGTTAGTTTGCATGCCTCTGAGTCAGGTTACAGAACTTGTATTTACTTAAGGAGTGAGGTCTCCTCAGGAAATCAGTGTTGTTTTAGTTTGTTCAAACACAAAAGGGTAAGTTTACTAAGATTGGAATTATATGATGTAACTGTGGTTGCACAGTTAATAGAAAAGACATCATCAACATTGAAACTTGACAAATATAAAACCTACTATTGGACTGATTCAACTATAGTTTTATCTTGGCTTGCATCCAAATCATCAAACTGGAGTACATTTATATCAAACTGTCTTGTAAATATTCAGCGATTAACAGATACAGAAAATTGAAAATATGTGAGAAGTTAAGACAACCAGCAGAACTAGCTACTCGCAGAGTTGGAGCTGACATTCTTGTAAAGTCATTATTGTGGTGGAATGGTTTTGACAGGCTGTCCCAAGAATGTAAATGGGAATCTTATCACAGAATTCATTTTCATCCTGATAATGAGCTTCCAGAGCAAAAGAAAAAAATCAGTGTATTCTTAACAACAGGAAAACAAGAAGAGAGTCGATTACTAATGAATAAATATTTAGATATTCTTAAAATTAAGAGATTAACCGCCTATATGTTAAGATTTTGTTGTAATTCAAGAAAGATAAATCATAATAATCATATCATTAGTCCATTAATAAAAATATTACCCAACCAATATTGCCCAACTTTCATTACACAGGCAGAACTTATACAGTCCAAAGCCTCACGCAGCTTATTATAGGGTTTAAAGCCTGTTTTCCGAAAGAATAACGACCAGGTTCGCCTTCGGTCCAACTTTACTTGTTAGAAAACAAGTTAGAAATTCCAAAACGCTATTTGCCTGCAAAAGACAGAGACATTTTTAATCTAGTTTTCTTTTAATGCTAATAAGATTTTAGTCTCGTGTGCCAAAATACAACAAAGCAGTTTTGCTTATTTCTTCAGTGCACCATGAAAAATAAACTGGAGGATCGAGATTACAAGAAACTGGAAGTTACTGATTTTTACAATATCACAACAGTGGGTGTAACCAAAAATGTGTTCAGTTTTCTATCTGGCGCCGCACGCGAAGGTCGTTTATATGGTTGTTTGGTATGCTGTAATGGACATATCTGGAGTTAACACTAACATCATTTTTCACGTTGCTAACTCTGTATTGAAAATGACCGTTGTGAGTTCCATGTCTCTTTGGGAAGAATTGTAATTGATTGCCAGCTGGTAAGACGTTTGCAAATGTGCACTCTTCCCAAAGAGCTGAAATTTACACTCAAGAGAATTGCAGCCCATCAGAAGAGCCTCAGCCACCCGCCAACTCAGAACCTTGATCTAAAAGACAACGGTGTCACCTATGTCATCGTAGTCTAGATAAGAAGCATTTCAGTTCATGCTCCAAGTACTTCAAACGGGTCTGCAAGGAACATCCTATGCAAGAAGTCATCTGTGAAAGCTGCGAGATTTAAAAAAAGGTACGTAAAATAAACGTTATTAAATTCTGATTTTGTAACCTTTATTGTTGTAATTCAACGAATACATCATCTGACATCACTTTTGTATTTCCAGGGGATAACCCGGACTACTTTTGATTTCTTATAATTACAGATGCAAATTATAATATAATCAACCGAACTTAACCTACGCTCACTTCGCTCGCTAACCTCGACTAATTAACAGTGAATATATCTTTAAAGAATAAAAAAATTTACTTATATATTATAATTTGTATTTGTATAAGCTATAATGCATATATTTTTAATATGTTAATATGGAAAATGCTTAAAATTATGACTAAATGACGCTAAGTGACTATTAAAGAATTTCGCCAAATTTT
>JAAAKQ030510568.1:0-39638 GCA_010016005.3 Zanna intricata
AAGTGTGGTTAATTGAAACCCAACCACCAAAGAACACCGGTATCCACGATCTAGTAATCAAATCCGTATAAAAATTTAAAATTTATTCCTCCCGGGTTCTAATCCCGGTCAGGCATGGCATTTTTCACACACGCTACCATTCATTCATCTCATCCTCTGAAGATATACTTAACTGTGGTTCCGGAGGTTAAAAAAAAAAAAAAAAAAAAACCTTCATTCCTAAAAGTGTACAGTTATTTGTAACGCATAATTATTTTTTTTCTTCATATCAATTCGTGAAGCGAGCGTTGATTTCCTGATTTACCATACTTGGACTCCCTGTGGCTTGGTCATAAAATACTTACGATGTATTTATGTCTTCCTATTACCTAACCTGGTAGTTAATAACCTAATCATAGGGGGAAACAAATAAACAGCGTTCGTTCTGTGTTATGTGAATTTTTGAAGCACTGCTTAATAACAAAATGTCCTGTAGTTATGCGGACGGCTTATCACCTTATGAAAATAAAGGAAAACTAGGCTTGCAGGAGGTAATTCAGTCAATTCTCATAAAATAGTTTTTGGTATTCATTGTTTTTCTTAACCCTATAATAATATGCTGTCATAAGAAACGTTAATTGAAAACATTCTACTTTTTAAGATTGCAAAGAAAAAGTAATTTTTGAAATGAGTAAAAAATGTTCAATATAAATTTTTCACCTGTTTTATTAAAAAGAAAAAAGTAACTTTAATTATCACGATTTAATTTAAAAAAAATTATCAAGCATAATTCAAGCTATTGGCATCACTTTATAAAAAAAATTTAATTACTCAAGTAATTTGGTAAATTATTAATTAAATCTATAAATAGTTATCCAGTTCTGAGTAGAAGAAAACAATTATTAGTTTTTACGTAATACTTGCATATCTAAGATAACATATATCCGCAGATATTTGTGAAAACAAATTTAATAGCTTTAAATGAATTTTAGATAACTTCTTAAAAAGTATATTTGATAGTTGTACTACATTTTAACTCATTTAATTCCAACAGAAATCATATTATTTACAAGCTATTGCTGGATATATTCGGCCACTTAAGAAAATAAAAAAAAAGTAAAAATTTTTTCGCTGTTAAAAAATAGCAGATTATTGCTATTGATAAGTTACAATAGCAATAGTCTGCTATTGTAACTTAACCAACAATTACAGAATTTCATTGTTACCATATATGCCAAATGTTTACTCTATTTTATTTTAGAAATATTTGTATTAGATTTTATGTTATAAGGAATTTGTGTTTTACCCTTTTAGTTGATTTAAAGAGATGTCTCCCTTTATAAATCATGAGACTTTGCTGATGGTAACGGGACTTGAGTGCTTAGTGATACAGAGTAGCTGGAACAAAGTTGCAACCATATCAGAGAGATATCTGTTGAGAGGCAGACTAAAAAATGATTCCTGAAAGAGGGCAGTAGTTCATTCAGTAGTTGTTAAGGGCATAGGTCAGGAGGACTTAAAAGCCATATCTTTCAATATTTTGAGTAGTACACAGCTGAAAGCAATGGAAAACTACAGCTGTTTTTTTTCCAAGAAAATGTAGCTCTCAGCATTTTCATAAAACAACGATGGAGGCGCCTTCCTTGGTAAAAAATTCCAGAGGTAAACTAGTCCCCCATTCAGATCCTGCTAAGGAAGGGTCATCCAAAAATTAAAATATAACATTCTATGCGTCCAAGCGTGGAATGATAGAAGTCTAAAAAAGGTTGGTAGGTTAGAAAATTTGAAGAGGAAATGGATAGGTTGGATGTAGATGTGGTAGGAATTAGCAAGGTTTGGTGGGAAGGGGAAAATTACTTTTTGTCAGGTGATTTTAGAATAATTAATTCAGCGTCAAATAAAAGGCAAAAAGGAATAGGTTTCATAATGAACAAGAAGATAGGGATAAGATTGGAGTATTTCAAAAAGCTTAGCATAGGATCATTATAATAAGGATAAAAAATCAAAATCTAAGCTGACAACTATTGTTAACGTCTTTATGCCTACAAGTGCGTATGATGATGAGGTAGCGTGTGTATATGAAGAAATTGATGAAGCAATTAAACACATAAAAGGGGATGAAAATTTAATAATTGTTTGAGATTGGAATGCAATTATTGGAAAAGGCAAGGAAGGAAATATTGTTCGTGAATACAGGCTGGGCAAAAAGAATGGAAGAGGAGGGAGCCAACTTAATTGAGTTTTGCACTTTTTTATTTATAATTGCCAACATCCAATTTAAAAATCATAATAGAAAAATATATTCATGGAAAAAGCCAGGTGATATTGCAAGTTATTAGGTAGATTATATCATGGTTAAACAAAGATTTAGAAATCAATGACTAGTCATCATCGACTGCAAAGCATATTCAGAAGCAAACTTTGATAGTGACCATAATATAGTGATTGTGAAATGTGATTGCTTAAAAACCTGAAGAAAAGGTGTCAGATAAATTGGTGGAATTTAGAGAAGCTTGAGAAAAAGACGGTAAAGAAGATTTTTGAGGAGGACATTACAAGAGGTCTGAATAGAAAAGATAAGATAGAAAACATAGAAGAATGTTTGTAGAAGAAATGTTTCATAGAAGAAACATGGAAAGAGAAATGATCATTGGTATGATCATACATTGGTAGAGTAGACGGAGCATACAGGAAAGTTAAGGAGAATTTTGTGATACACAAGTTAAAATGTAATAATGTGTTAAATAAAGATGGTATACTGATTTATAATACAAAATAAAAGGTTGATAGATAGGTGAAATATAGTGAAGAGTTATACTGAGGTATTAAATTAGAAATTGGTGTTATAGAAAAAGAAGAGGAAGTCGAAGAGAATGGAAAGGGCGATACATTACTGAAATCTGAATTCATTAAAGCATTAAAAGATTTGAATAGCAGAAAGGCTCCTGGGATAGACAGGATACCTGCAGAGTTACTGAGCAGTGCAGGTGAGGAAACGATAGATAAATTATACAAATGGGTGTGAATATTTGCAAAAAAGGGGGAAGTTCTGTCAGACTTAAAAAAGAGTATTATTGTCATGATACCAAAGAAAGCAGAAGCAGATAAACGTGAAGAATACTGAAAAATTGCTTAATTACTCGTGCATCAAAGATCTTAACTAGAATTCTGTACAGTACAATTGAGAGGAGAGTGGAAGAATGTTAGGAAAAGATCATTTGATTTCAGGGAAAAAGTATAAGGACAAGGGAAGCAATTTTAGCATTCAGATTAATAATAGAAAGAAGATTAAAGAAAAGCAAACCAACATACATGGTATTTATAGACTTAAAAAAGGCATTTGATAACATTGACTGGAATAAAATATTCAGCATTTTAAAAAATTTAGAGTTCAAGTGTAGGGATAGAAGAACAATTGCTAACATTTACAGGAACTAAACTGCAACAGCAATAATAGAAGAGGATAAGAAAGAAACCGTAATAAAAAAGGGAGTCTGTCAAGTCAAGGATGTTCTTTATCCCCACTTCTTTTTGATCTTTACATAGAACTTGTTGGACGAAGCAAGAGTGATATAAAATGCTGAATAGCACAGGCGAAATTAGGTTCAGTCAGAAATATGTTTTACTTACATCAAAAATGAATTTAAATTTCAGGAAAACATTTTTGAAAGTATATGTTTGGAGCGTAGCTTTATGGAAGTGAAACTTGGGCAATCAGAGTACCTGAGAAGAAAAGATTAGAAGTTTTTGAAATGTGGTGTTATAGGAGAATGTTAAAAATCAGATGGGTGGATAAAGTGACAAATGAAGAGGTGTTGCGGCAAATTGACGAAAAAAGAAGCATTTGGAAAAATATAATTAATAGAAGTGACAGACTATAGAACACAAGAAATATGCTGGTTTAGAAAAATTGGTTTGCATCTCTTTTCATTCTCTTAAGGATGAGTTGCAAAAGAAGAGTCTTCTTAACATTTTAGTTTACTTCATTAATTGAATATCCTGATCTTACAATATACTTTTGATCTTGGAACCTTACCTTTACTTGTAAGAAAAATGGGTACTTACGTATTATCCCGTCGACCAATAAATTGCAAACTTTTGGGTTATTGTTAATATCATCGATATAATCATTATATTACCATTTTTATAACCATTCATATTTATTTATTTTATAATTATAATTTAGCCAATCTTTACCTACGCTTGCTTTGCTTGCTAACTGTGACTAGTTAACACAGTAATGTTTTCAGTATTTAAATAGTAGATGCTAGTAGTTAAGTAGTTTAATAATACAAATCTCATGCTGTAAAAATGTACTGGTAATGAAAAAAAAAATGTATCAGAAAAACAATTTTAGAGTTTTTAGTGTGTATTATGTTTATTTAGCTTTCTCATAAAGACAGACCTTCCCAATTTTGGAAATATGTATCAATCTTTTTTAAAAAGCATAATTCTACATAGCAAACATAAGAGTTATAATATGTACACTTATATTATGATTTCAAACAAATTATAATTATAAAACATTCTTTGTTATAGCAAGTAACGCTTCAGAAAATTGTGGAATTCGCTAAGAAATTTAATTTGTTAATACTAAAAATACATTTAGTTAAAAATTTGTTTTAGTTCTTGGTATTGCACACCATTTATATTATCATAGCTAATAACAGTCTTAAATATTTCTATGAGCTATTTGATAGAATATTAAGCTATTTCATTTTTAAAATAAAATTATTTATTGTTCCTAATCAGATGGTTACTGGTTATTGCTTTAAGACTGTTGATATTATATTGTTACTTAGATGCAGCCTATGCAGACACTGCATGTACTCTACTCATTTCCTTATTTAGAAGTCTTTCAAACTTCAAACCGAACAGAAATTTAACTTATACCTTTTATAATTTTTTTCATTTATGTGATTCTAATTTTATTATTGATAAATATGTTTTTAAATTTTTCTAGTAAACTGTTTTTAGAACACCTATCTTCACAAAAATAATTACCAATACAGCCATAATGTTTGATAATGTTATGATAAACTTGTGACACCATCTGTTCAGATGGTGCCACAAATAATTGTAACCATTGGCTAGCCTAAAACATGCCATTCCTACCATTCAAAAGTCATTGGAGGTCGTTTTTTAGGGTCAAGCATTGATGCCCATTGTTGTTACCACAATCTCTAAAATTTTCTGTTGTTACTCTCTCCATGATTGCATTGCAGACCATTCATTTTGCACAACACAATGAAATAAGCAGGATGGGATGTGGTTGGCATTTACCAACCCACACGAGGTGATCTGCTTGTTCATTTCCATAGATATCACTATGGACCAGAATCCATTGCATCACTAGCCCAACGACAGTTTTACTTAGGGTGATGATATTTTTTCAGCACATAAGTAGACAGAGGTTGACTAGAGGCAATCACAAGCAGAGCTGCCTTTGTATCTGAAAGCAGCACTATCTTTTTTGCAGCAACATCCATCATTTTTTCCAAGGCTAGTGTAATAGCAGCAACCTCTCCATCAAAATTTGTGGCCTTTTTCCCAACAGCTAAAAAAGTTGGAACAGGCTGATAAACATACCTGTGCCTGCATCAGTATTTGCTCCAGTAGCTGATTGATCTACATGTAAACAGACACATCCAAAAGCCATTTTTAGATAGTTCTGCAGAGGCCCTCGTAATTCAAAGTTCAGGTGATTAGATTTTATCACATGGCTAATGTCACTTGTGTTTTTAGCCTCAGGATCTTATCCCTATTGTTTGCCCAGTAGTCACTGCTTTTCTAAGGATGTGCTCATAATGGAGGATGGCATTCCTTTCTTGTCTGTCTTTTAGGGACAAGTTCCGCTTGTCATTGTATGGCTAATACTAGGGTTGATTTTGCTGCATCGATAATGATCCTTAATGCCTTATTTTGAACCAAATCAAGACACTTCGAGGCTGAGTCAGTAGCTGTCACTATAATTCCAGATTCATACTCCAGAACTGGGTCTTACATATGGTGTATAAGCAGTTCTTAAAACCTCTGTGGTAGCTCCCCATTTTATGGCTGTTATTCATTTCATGAGTCACAGCCTAGAATCACTTTTCACTGCAGCATCTTCACTTTGTTTAGTTAGGTCAGTTTATTATCCAGCACTAGTCCCAGATATTTTGCTCCATTAGTCCTACTTATGAGCTGAGCATTAAGCTTCTTTCGAGGTTATGTTGCTTTGTAGATAGCATAAATAATTGAAAGATTGTCTTTGTGGGTTGATGATCATTTCGTTTTCTTTTGACCAGCTCTTCAGCATCTTTAACATATCATTAGCCACTTTTCAAGAGCTGCGATCTTGCTGTTGGTCCTCCAGATTATCAAGTTGTCAACATAAGGTAAAGTTTCTGTACCAGGCGATTTTTCCATCAGAGTCTCGATAACATCATTAACCATAACATTAAAGAGCATGACTGAGTACTGGTCCTTGTTTAACCTGTTTGAATCCTTAGGTAGTTGCCCTATATTTCACATTAATTTGATGGGATAGGAATGATTTGATCCATCCTATTAATTTACCATTAATTTTGAAGGAGGAAAGTTATTGCAATAGTTCATCCTTTCATATTTAATCAAACGCCGATTTAAAAATCAATTAAGATAACTAATGTTCGTTGCTTTTTATGGATTCTTCTTTAATCGTCTGGGAAAGGCATGCTACCTGCTTGATGGTATCTCTATGTTTCATAAATCGTGCTTGGTGCTACAACATGCCATTCTTCATATTACTTAAGGCAGATTGTAGTCTTCTCATAACAATTTTTTCAGCAACCTTGCAGAAAGTACTTATCAGTGATATTTGTCAATAGCCATCAAAAGCATTACTTGAATTGTGTTTTTTAAAATTTGTCTGACCTGAGTTTTTTTCCAAAGATCTGGGATATATCCATTTTCCCAGGTTAATAAATTTCAAAATAACCATTTTTGCCCTCTCCCCAATATGCTGGCATCTTATGCCAGTGCTTTTCCACTTTTCATGTTCTCTAGTGCTAATGTTAACTCCCCATTAGAGAATGGCTCATTTATCTAACTAGTAGCTTCCTTATTCCAGGGTATATGGGGTTTCTTTGGGTATAAAATTGCTAGTTGGAGTAAGTATCTTGCAGAATGTTTTGGCAATATCCACTTCTTTTCAGTACCTTTGATCCTTCTATCATAAGTTTTGGCCTCGAATCCTGGATATGAACTTGTACATCCTAGCACCATCTTTTCTAAAGTCCATGTCTGCAAGGAATCTTCTATAAGTTTCTCTCTTTGAGGATACAATGGGTTTTTTAAGAACAGTGTTTTTTTGTCTCAGGGCTACGTAATCCTTATAGGAGCCATTTATTTGAACTGTCCTTCGAGCTGCATATCTTTACACCCTGAGTTTTTCAAGTTCATCTGTCCAAAAAGGGGCATACATTTTGATGTGACCTCTGGTATGAATTTTGTGGCACAAAAAAGTTAATTTTTATTTGAAAAATAATAAATATATTTATTATTTGTTTTGTTATTAATTATTAGTTATCGTCTATTATTATCAATATTATAGCACTGTTTAAAGTTTGTTATTGTATACATTATTAATGTAAAATGCAATAAAATTGTTCTTGCAATGCATTTTACCTTGTTTTATTATTACACAATTTTTCTGCCATTGCAAATTTGAATGCTTATAACTCGATAACAAAAGCATTGAAAGAAAAATAGATTTCACCATTGTTTTTCTTGTAAAATTTTTAATCTAAATCTTGTCATATGTCCACCCTCCTATTTTAAACAATTAAGTTTGATTCAATATGACGGATAGCAATTAAAACCCTCTGTAGTGCAAATTTTTTTAATTATGTAGAAACCCATTACTGTCCACCTCAAAATACCTCTCAGATAAAGTTGTTTACATTCTTATATATCACCCAGAATACAAGACCAGTGACCCATCATACATTATTTTGTTGTAAAGTTGAAAGTTTGTGAATTCCTTGTGAGTTTTGATACTTATAAAACTCCTATATGAAGATGTAAATACAAAAATGTATTCTGTTTTAAATTGGCATTATTCTCTCAATTTTTTTTCAAATTCGTAAATTGAAAATTATTATTACATTAGCATTCCTTAAAATATGTTGCTGCTAGTTTGAGTAAAGTTTGAATGATTTTCATTGACTGTGTATAATTATAATCTGTTTGAGTTATTATAGCCCAGAAAAGAATTTTACAGTAAGTGTCATTAGATTTTGGATCTTAAAAGTATTTCTGTCAGTAAACTTTTATTCCCATTCCTTTTTGACATTTCTTTGAAGAGAATTGTGTTATAAGTTTGTGCGTGTATGCACCTGTGAATATTGTGTAACCTTTACTAATAATTAAATAATTTATGGAGCATGAGTTGTTTCTAAAAATAAAAACTGTAGTTGTTATAAAAATATATTACCAGGTAATTAATATGAGTCCTCTTGAAATAACTATTGGTAAAGAATTTTTATGTAAAGTTTGCCTGAAATTAAAGATGCTGCTATTTAAAAAATTTTAATTCAATCTCATGTATGTTACTATATTATTTTACCCATTTTGCAAAATTTAATTTCTAAATATTTTATTATTTATAAATTCATTAAGTAAAAACAGGTTTATGCCTAATTGTATTTGCAGGTTTTTTTTTGAGCATGTGAAAATTGTCATGCCATAAAATAAAAATAAATAACTGAAAAGAGATTGTCGCCAAATTTGTTTCAGGATCTGTTATACAATTAATTTATATGAAGAAACAGTTACTGTTTAAATTCTGGAACCTAGGTAAAAAGTTAATGAAATTACAGCTTAACCAGCAGAAAACTGTCCAACTTCTTTTTTTTTTTAATTTGCTGAAAAGTAAAGAAAAAAAGTGTTAATTCACTTTATATGTTATATTTGTTTTAGAATTAAGGTTTACTAATAAATTTATATAGTTATTTTAAGCAACAGGCTGATGGTTTATAACAGTTACCAGTGGATGATATTTTGTTTTCAATGTTAAAAAAATGCCTGGCTGATGACAAGACACAAACTCAGAATCTTGTAATAAAAGGTCAAGATGCTACCACCCCATCATGGAGATTGGTGGAATTTTGTTATAAGAGTATTTGTTTTATTCTTGTTTGATTTAAGTATAAGACTAATTTTTCAGTGAGTAATTTATTCCCGCTTGTTTGCGTGACTATATGGTATGTTTATACACAATATATATATTTATCCTTATAAAATGTGGTCTTTGGTTTTTTTTTTTTTTTTTCAGAAATTTGACTCTTCACAAGAAATAACAGAAAAAACAAAAATATTAGCAGAATGGATATCACATTCAAAACATGTTGTCATTCACACTGGAGCTGGCATAAGTACTTCAGCTGGGATTCCTGATTTCAGGTATTTTGTTATTTTTGCAAATAAATTTTATTCAGGAAATATTTTGTTACAAAAATTACTTAAAATTTATTGGGAAATTTTATTTTTAACAGATGTATTGGATAGTAACGTTATAGCACTCATCACAAGAAAATAATGTTGCCTTTGAGGAGTAAAATGATATTAAATCTTGTTTTTTTCCAATTTATATGAAAACTCGATTTAGGAATTTAGCAGATTATGTATGAAAAATATCCTATACTTTTCATTCCTTTTTTCTCCTGTTTTTGAGTAATACAATTTTTAGATTAACAGATTATTTAAATGTTAGTGTTTAGTATGTTTATGTATACAGTTTTATCTGGCATTTAAGATTTAAACAAATTTTTTACAGTTAGTTTCATGGCGTGGCCATTTTTTTTTAATGCAATTCTAGTTCTTAGACACATAGAGGAATATTTTTTCATTAAATTATGAGTTTTAAAAATACTCTGATATGTTTACGATTTCTATTGACACAGAAACTTATGGCAATTGTTAAGAAAGAGTACAGTCACTTCACAATGCCAGATGCTGCAGCACTGTGCTTGTCTGAATAGCTGTTTCATTGTAAAGTAGTCTGAGGCAACTACTTTCTTTTCTGATAGGAAGCCAAATTTGCTAGCATTTTTAATAGAAATTTTTGCATTCATAATTGTCTTTATATCTTGTCATTAATTAGAATATTGAAATTTGTATAATAATAGTTAATCTAAAGAATTAAGTACACCATTTGTGTAATAAATCAAGGGTAATAACTTTAATCAAATATTATGAATATTGAAATAATATGAAATTATGTAACATAAAGAGTAAAATTATGTAATATTGGTAGCTCTTTAACAGTAAAGAGCTATCATTTTAGAGTTATCATAAATAAGAATAAATTATGGATTCATAACTATGAATATAGAAAGGCTATCCAGAATTTATCCCATGTGATCTATGTGAGTTTATGGGAAAGATAATTTAAGTTAAGGTGCAGTGAGACAGTAAGGTATCATGTTTAAAAATGTTTACAATGAAAACTAGTGTGGTCAGACTAGTCTTTTGTCTGACCAACTGGTAGTAAAAGTTAATGAAGAGAATTGTGCTAATTAGTGTTTTACCATTATAGAGCTTTCATTTCAGTTTCTGAAAATTTCTTTTGCAAGAAGTTGTGATGAAATCGTTGAGGTACTGTAAGTCTTGTCCTTTGCTGGATTCCAAAACTACTTTCAGAACAACAGTTTTTTGAAACAGAAAAAAAGTAATTTTTGTTAAATTTATGGAGTATGGTGGTACAATAAGTACAGAAATATATTTGAAACCTTATAAATGCTACCCTAAAAATAAGCTATGTAACACATTTACTTCTGGGATTTTCTTCATCTATGGCAATTCATGTCATGGTTTACATACTTAAAAACTTTTGGAAAAGTTTGGAGAGAAATCTTCCCTGCATACAGCCGAGATCTGGTACCAAGTGATTTTCTCTCACATGAAAAATTGGCAGGTAACTAAGAGCTATAATGAAGACAAGGGGTACCAGGAAGGTGACACTCTGAATGGCTGAAAAAAAACTAGAAAAGCAGAATTTTTTGATGAAAGTATATAAAAATTTATCCACAGATATGATGAGGTATTTTAATTTAGTTGGCATCTACCTAGAAAAATAGTTTAAGGATGTACTTTCAGATTGTTTGATTTTAAATTTTTTTTCTAATAGCAGTATTGTTTTTTTTTTTTTTATACCAAAACGTAAGTTATTTTCTTGAAGCCCTCAAATATAATTTGACTTTATTTTAACAATGTTGGTTAGCTAACAACATTTATTCTATCAGTTAACAATTACTATAATAAGTAAAGATGTTTTGTAAAGTATTAGTACTAATATTATCAGTAAATATCAATACTATTAATATTTTTTAATATAATTTGTTTTTGGTTGGTCATCTCAAAATATTATTTTACATTCATAAATTCAGAGTATAAGAGGGATATTTCTAAAGTAAAGACTGCTGGGAAATTGCTCTCTTTAAGGTTAGCAAGTCTGTGTCATTTATGGCCATGCTAGTAATGTACACACTGCATTGTTGTCTGTATGTTGTCGCGTTGTAGTTCTTTCATTACATGTGAGCCATTACATTATAAAATAAATAGGAAAATCGATGTTGCCATCTACTGTGAAATGTGAAGTATAATGTTTTTTTAAATCATCAAAACGTTAAGCCAGTTGAAATTCATAAGCAGTTGGTTGCTGTGTATGATAATGTTATGAATAAAAGAAACATCCAAAAATGGTTTGAAAGGTTTAGGAATAACAGAATTAATGTGCATATGAAGAACGCTCAGAGAGGCCCATGATAATCGTCAAGGACTTGTTGAAATGTGTAGATTATGAAATAAAAAAGATAATCGCTCAATTTCTGACCTGGCCCTTCTTTTTCTTGATTTTTCAAGAGCTGTTATTGGTCTCATTGTTCATTACCATTTAGGCTTCAGAAAGGTTTGTGCATGTTGGATGCTGCACATCTTAACGGAACGTCACAAAAAATACAAATGGGATCTGCTTTGGAACTTTTGATGCACTACACAGAAAAAAGTGATGAGTTCCTTAATTCAGTTGTTACTGGTGATGAAACATGAATTTCTTATTACATGTCAGAGAGAAAACAGCAGTCAAGTTAGTGGCATCATCCTCAATCACCTACCAGACCAACAAAGGTCAAACCACAGCCATTTGGATGTCAAATGATGGCCACAATCTTTTGGCATCAGTTTGGCACTACTGATCAAATTCATACCATGTGGAACTAATATAAATGCAGAAACCTACTGTGAAACTCTACATAAGTTACAGTACGCCATTCAAAATCAATGTCATGGGCAGCTGGCCAATAGTGTCGTCCTACTGCACAATAATGCACGTCCACATATTGCGGGTCTAACACGTGATTTACTGAGAAAATTTGAATGGGAAATTTATGATCATCCACCATACAGTCTGGACTTAGCTGCTTTTGATTACCATTTGTTTGGGAAATTGAAAGAATTTTTGAGTGGTAAGCAATTCGCGGGTGATGATGAACTATAAATACTGTTAATCAGTGGCTTAATGGACAGCAGAAGAATACAAGGGCATATTGAAGCTGGTATATTGCTACAATAAATGTCTTAATTCATGTGGTGATTGTATAGAGAAGTAGTATAAGGTATGCAGTTTAAGAGAGATAAAACATATTTATAAAGTTTTCAGAATAATTTTTTTATATTGAAACAGTCTGTACTTTGAGATAATCTCTCGTATTTATAAAATTAAAAAGGGATTATAAAGTAAAGCATGATAGAATATATAATTTATATTGTATTCAAAAAGTAAATTTATTTGTAATAATTATTAATAAATAGCTGTGTTGTATTTTTTTTTTTTTTTTTGTAGGGGCCCAAATGGAGTTTGGACACTGGAATCACGGGGAAGGAAACCTGAAATGAATGTTTCATTTGATGATGCTATACCTACAAAGACACATATGGCTTTAGTGAAATTAATACAAGAAGGTGTGCTTTTGTATTAAAAGTTGTAATGTTTAAAAAAAAATATTTCTTCAGAAGAGTTTTCTTGAATTTCAGCAGTTATGTTTGAAATGTAGCATCTACTAGTCTATATTTAAAGTTGTATTCTTTGAATTAAATTGATAAATTTTTATGTATGTGCTACTATTTATACCATGAGAGACTTAATTGTTGATCATTTTTGTCTTTAACTCAATTAGATGAAGGATCTGTAGGATCTCTTAATTCACATTTTAATCTTTATATGAAAATATTATTCTGACCTAGTAGTAAATAAAATCAAAACTTTGTAACAAATTTTTTTAACCTTAAAATCTTGATTAGTCAACTTTCTTTTTATTTCATAAAATAAAATTTTTCATTGAAAAATAATAAACAGTTAACTGGAATGTTTTAGTCATATCTTTACATTTAATTCCTTTTGAATATTATTAGGGCAGGAAACTATATTTCACAAGATAAATTAGCAAGGAAACCCTTTGTCACTTCTTAAATAGTCAGTTTTCCTAATATTCCATACAGTTTAATGTTATAAATATTTCAATTTTTTTTTCTATAAATGACCTTGATATCCACCAAGCTCTCATTTTAGTTTTTACAACTTATACATGTAGCGTGTTTTTTTTTAACTAAGGTTCATTTTTAAATAAATACAAATTGAAGAATATGAGCAAACTTAATTATGTTCACACATAAATTATATATTTACTAATTTTCTGCAGAGTGCCTTCAGTTTCAACACATTTTTCATAGTATTTTACTTCAGTATCTTCATTCCCTTTCAAGAAATCCATCATCAATGACTCGAGCCACACAGTAATGTTATTTTTCAATTCATCATCATTGTCAATGTTAAACTTTTGTGATGCAAGACTTTGTTTAAGGTAAAGAAAAAGAGAGTAATCGGAGCTATAATTTGATATCTGAAAATTTTCCTACAAAATGTTTCTAGTTTACCACACTGTATGATTTACCACGTGTGGCTGGGCATTTTCTTGCAAAATAAAAATCCCTCAGGATAGTATCCTACGATGTTTGTATTTTATAGCTCTTCTAAGACTTATTTAATGTTCTGCAATACATATTGACATTCACTGTAGCTCCACAATCACTAAATTTCACAAGCAAGAATCATTTTTGTCTCGAAAGACAGTAATTGTAAGCTTCTTTACTTAATGTTCTTGTTTGAACTTCTTCAGCCTAGGAAATGTTGAATGCCACAATCACATTGATTGCTACCTTGTTTCAATGATTGAATAAGATTCACAGGTTTCATCTCTAGTTATAATGTGATCAAACAATTCATCAACTTCATTTTTGTGATTCTGCCAAAATTAGAGTTCTGCAGCAAGATGTTTTTGCTCACATGCGTCAGTTAGTATCTTCAGCATCCTTTGGCACACAATTTTTTGCAACCCAATTTTTCAATTAAAACTTCATGAATCAGGGATTGTGAAACATCAAAAACAATTGTGACAAAGTGAAGCACTGGTTTTCTCAATTTTTTTCATCAGCTTTTTCAGTCAAATCATCCATTATCCCTGACAGCCAGCAACCACATTCTTCATTATGAATATTTGTCTGGCCTTTTTGAAATGAATATCACAAATTTGCTTGTGAATTTCAGCTGCAGAATTGTTTTTTGCTCTCAAAAATTGGATTACTTTGCATTTACACTTAGCAGCATCACAAGTTATAGCATTCATTATAATGCTATAATAGTCAGCTGTTTTGAACAGTTGACTCTTAATTGAAATAACTGAGTTATACAAGCGCCATCTGCTTACGTTGTATAAATAGGCAGCAAATAAAAAAATCTTACTTTAAAAATACACTTTGTATATTTTATGAAATTATTGTACTGTAAGTAGTTCATTTAAATTCTTTGTCTACATTTTTTTTTTATTAATTGATGTAATTGTAGCATAATACATAAAATTCTGTGCTAATTTAAGATTTTTATTTAGAAACTCTGTTATATACCAGCATCTTGTATTGCTGATATTTCTCTTTCTCAGTAGATCTACTTCTGGAATATAATTATAAATAGATTTTAATTTTATTACTGTATATCCTTTTATGTCATACTGTATTAATAATAATACTTAACTTACTCTTGCTAATTATCCATGTTTTTCATGTATAGTGATTTAAAAGTATAAATATGTGTAAAAATTATAATATCTGGATAGAGGAAACAACTGGAAAATAATATCCTTTCAATTTTTTTTCCTTCAGTACTTCCCTCTTTAAATAGAGGATGTTTTGTAATCTTTTTATGTTTCTGGCTACGCTGAAGTAAATTTTAATTGTTAGATCAGAGCAACACTTTCTTTTTCTCTTTGAATAAACATATCAACGACAGATCAGTATGGTTAAAATGAATTATAAGATTTTTTCAGATGTTTCATTTATAAGAGTGTTAGAATATAAGAAGTGTAAACTATAAATCTGCTATTTCCTCCTCTTTACAGGTAAGAAGAAAATGTTTTCAGAGCTTCTGTTTCTTCTTCTATTGTAATGAATTATATGTAAGTTGGCATTCAATAAAAATTATGTAATTAAGTGTGATAATTCAAAACCAGTTTTTATTTTTCATAATCATCAAACATTGATAAACTTAGCCCAATGCTTTATCAGTGCTCCAAATCCTGTTGCATAAAGGTCTTTGGGCTGTTACCTCAGCTATATTTGCACATAACTTCAACATTATGATTCACACAAAAGAGTTTTTGTTCAGGATAGTAGATAAAACTGGTAAGAACCAAATTGTGCTGAGTTGTAGCAATAAGACAAAAGTTAAAGAACTTCCCAGCCTAATTGTAAAGTTTACTGGTTAATTTGAACTGAATGTTGATCGAGTCAGGCATTGTCATCATATCCTCTTTCAGTAAACCTGGATGTTTACTTCAAATTGCAGCCTAAACCATTAATTGAACTTTACAGTATAACACAGCATACAGTTATTGCCTTGCCTCTGGAATCTGGTATTGGCTGTCAGCACTCTTTTAGTCTTAAAATATTTATTACTTTACTATTTGAGGGTATAAGCTTGAATATATTATACAAAGATGAAGAGAAAGATGTTTCCATTGCATTATATTTTACTTTGATTCTGATTAATTTGATGTACTCAAGCATTACCGCCAATAACAATCCATTTAAGTATGTCTTCCGCATATCAAGAATTATGTTGCAAAAATAGGTCTGTTCAGTTCAGTTTGTATTTGTCTAGGCATCCACCGTGAGCACTTTTTTGGAAATGACTATGCATTATGTTCTAAATTAAATATTAAGAACAGAGCTTGTTGAGGCTGCAAAGCTATCAGGCTGCACTCTCCTGTTCTGTTGGCTCAAACTTTCTCTTCCACCTACCACAGTATTAGTTCTGACACATCTGAACAAGTTGACCAAGCTTTATTAATAACTTTTGAACTTGCTTGAGAATTGTGTTATACTTCTACAAAAATTTTCTCATATCAATCAGTAAAAAAATCAACTATCGCTCAGGAATGAAATGGGTCTTTTATGCACCTTTGACAAAAAGCATGCAAAAAATGTCAAGGAATGTTCAAGGAAAATTATCTGTACTTTTTTCTTCATTCTCTACAATGCTTCTTATATTATTTCTTTATGCTTTAACAATGATAATACAAGAGAAGACCTAAAATTAATTTGATTTTACTGTTATTTGCAAGTTTATATATTTCCCATAAATCTTTCTATAGTAAAATCTACAGCATTTATAAACAGTGGCCACCACCATTTTTTTCCATGCATTCAGATTCTATAACTTCCAATAACATTGTCGTAGAAATCAACGCCACTCATAATTTTAGTATATTCTGCTATCTTGAACGGCTGAGCAATCACAATGTCTTTTCTTTGTTTTCATATTTGATAATGGATTTATGCGATTGTGGCTACTGGCAACTGTCATCACTGCATTACCATTCAATCCAGCAATTGCAAAGTTTGTTTTTTTGACTGGAAATTAGGAAGCCTATTTTCTCTGACAGTACCCATTGCAAAATACCCTTTTTCGTTCAGATCATATATAAAAAAGAAATTGTCAAAAAAAGTCTATGTTCATTGGGTTGGTATAACATTTAATAAATTAGTAAGTACAGCTTGTATCTGAATACCATATTCAGATTTCCTTTGTTTGCACCTCCATATGGAATAAATTTGTACAAATACTCATCTGAACTACACTAACACCAAAGCTTAAATTAAGATCTTAATAATTGGTTTCCCTTGATAAACATTTTTACTGAATGCCTACCAAAATATAGCACCATTTCTTCATCAGTTGTTAAATTATGAGAAAACACCAAATTAGAAACCTTTGTTGACAAATGTAGAAACTGAACTTTTCATAAAGTGATGACATCTATAAAAATAGTAAAATGATACTCAAGACAAAAATTTAGCAATTCAAACGTAAAAATAATATAATGTGGGATTGTGAAGTTATTATTTGTAATGTAAGAATAACATTTATGTCTAGCTTGTGATTCATAAGCCAAAAGTGCATAATCACACCATTATTTTTATCAACTAGTATTCATTATCAGTTTTCAAAATAAATAACTTTCATGAACCGAAGAATAGATGCATACCTTTTTTAAGTAAATAAAATGGAAATATTTTTAACAAGCATATCATGATTTTTATACATACATATGTAGAAGGGGTTACACAATCTCGTCAAATACAGTAAGTTGATATGCAAATAAATTCTGTGATTAAAACCTATTACCACATTTTTTTTTTTTTTTATTGCAACACCTAAGAAAATAAAGGCAAATTATAAAAAGTGCTAAAAATTATGTAGAAATGAAAAAAAAATGTTTATGATAAAGTTCGTTAAGCATCATTGCCTGTTAATTGGTTAATATCATCAAGCTGGATTATGTTGGCATCTAATTTATGTTTAGAAACTGCTCATACTGTATTCAGCTAACCAACATCAGTTTGAACTTAATAATTGATTTCTCATATGTTTCAAAAAATATATATTATCTGATACAAATGCAATACCTTGACAAAGGTCAGAAAACACACACGTGCAACACACACATATATATATATATATATATAAAACTTAGTAAAATCAATACTTATTTTGTTATTGTATTTGTCCATATTTTCCTCTGAATCTGTTTTGTCAGACAAAAATGTAACACAGTTTTCCACCAACAGTACAGAATTCAATAATGCCTCTTATCTTATGCTTATTGTTCTTCCATTTTAAGAAAATAATAAATAATAGATATTATAAAATGTATTGGAGTAAAAGATGTATGTAACACATCATTAATTGATAATATTTATAAAAGACAGAAATTGAAATCTAATAATGCAATAATGTTGATACCTACAAATAATAAATGTAGTGTTGAAAATATTTGTATCAAATACTCCTGTGCTAACAGCATTATTGAAAATTTGGTTAATATTTATAATGATAAAAAATTTAAACCATACAGTTATATAATAAAACATTTGAAAATCCATAATAATGATAACGATCCTAATAATTTGTGTGGTATTTATAAAATAATGTGCAAAAAATTGTAGACAACAATTGTAACAAAGATTGTAGCAAATTTTATATTGGGAAAACTAGTTTATCATTTAAGGCAAGGTTTGCAGAAGACTTTAGATCTTATAAAAACAATAAATTATTTTTCTCCAGTCTTGCAGACCATTTAATAATCAATAAACATTCAATCACTGACTTGGATACAAATTTAAAAATAATAGAAATTGTAAAAGAATGGGATAATAATAATAATAAAAAATTAAATAATTTAGAAAAATATTACATATAAAGGTATAGAGAAAAGTTTATTTAAATTTATTAATGTACAGACAGAGTTTGATAGTGAGTGATTTTCTTATCAAAACTGCCATAGATAACAGCACATTCGTATAATTTATTAAATATAATGTTAAATAATCTTAGTACTGTACTTTATGTGTGACTGGCCACATGAAATATTTTATTTTTATCTTTTGACTACATATTTTATAATATGTGACAATTTTAATGTTTTGAGTTTAGTGTGTGATTTTATAAAGTTTTTATTAACTGACAGTGAGGGAAAACCTCAAAAGTGCTCTTAAAATGGAAAAACAATAAACATAAGATATAGAGGCATTATTGAATTCTGTACAGTTTGTAAAAAACTGTGTCAGCTTTTCCCTTTGATATATGCATGTATAATCCTTAAAAAGTTAACAGACCTTTTGTAGAATGTTACATAATTCAGACCATATGTATGTAAAAAATTAGAAGATTTAGAATTTGTGAGACTTAAATTTATAGAATTGAAGATAACGTCAAGACCTTTGAATGTGCATTCTTCTTGTAAAAAATAAGATATTTGCATATTTTTAATGTACTCTTGAATTCATCATTTTAACATCAGTTACTTATACATGTTTATTTTGTTTATGTTGTGTTTTTCTACTTTATAAAACATGTCTATTTAAACGTACTATAAACATCTCCCACATTGCTGTAGCACGAAGAAAACTTCAAACATTTGTTTATTCTTATTGTGTCAGATCAAATTGTTGCTCAATACTGACAGTTGTAATTTATTACAACTGTCAGTTAAAATAGTCCAGTTTAAAATAGTTAAAATAATAATTATTTTATTAACTGCAGCCTGATAACTCATTCAATCTTCCCATACTGTTGCTGAAAATTCTTCAACTATGAAGGTCTTCTGCCCTGTATATTTGTGTATTAGTTGTTTAGAATGTTACTTAATTTGTTTTTGTTAGTTCTTAATTTTTTTTACTGTATTTTATTATGTTAAAAAAACTTTTGTGATTATTAAGAATGTTCTTGTTTTGTATTAAAAGTTAGATTTTCATATTATTTTTAAACATGAAAGTTTTTTCTTATATCCTTTTACCTTTCTCTTCATTTGAATAATTTGACTGTTAATAACTTTCTGTGGTCATTACCTGATATGTAAAAATTGCTTTTATATTTTTCAGTGACATTTAATATTTTGACTTTTTCATTACCTATTCATTAAAAGCTATTATGTTAATGAAGCACCATAAATCTCTGTAAAATGAAATATATTTTTGTTTGTTAGGTAAGGTGCAATATATTGTTAGTCAAAACATTGATGGACTTCATCTAAGATCAGGTGTTCCAAGGACTCACCTCGCTGAATTACACGGAAATATGTTCATTGAACAGTGTGGTCTGTGCTCAAGGTATTCATTATTTTTATTCATTATTATTTTTTAAATTATTTCTTTTTTTTTTATCATAATTTCAGCCGTAGGTTGCTCTTTTTATCTATAGTTTTTTTTATACTAACTCTGTTTAATAAGTTGCTTTATATAATAAATACAAGGTCTATTTAAAATAATATTTAATGTAAGGCATTAAAGTAAAAATGTCCTGCATGTTCTGATTCAGTTCTTATCTTATTCAAATTCTGATTCTTATGATTAATCCAATATTTTTCTATTCAAAATACATGTGTTCCAAAATTAATATTGCAGTTTTGAAGCTTGTAATATTTATCAAGTTTTACTACTAAGAGCAAGAAGAAGAAGAGCAAGAACTACTAAAAAGCAACTGAAAAAGTTTTATAGCAATGTACTAGCCAAAAGTCTACAGATTATGGTTTACAGTTAGTTTCACAAATGAAATGATGCATCGTGAGGAAGAAGACTTTGTTTATTGTTTCGTATTCAGTGACGAATCAACATTTCATGTTAATGGAAAAGTAAACACTCATAATGTGCTTATCTGAGGATCAGAAAATCCTGACAAAATATTGCAGTGTGAATGAGACTTCCCAAAACTGAATGTTTTTTGTGCTGCATCCCAATAGCAAGTTTACAGGCTGATCTTTTCTTTTTCGCAGAAACATATGTGTCTGGAATGAACTATCTTGATATGCTACATCTATGGCTCTTTCCTCAACTGCAATACAAATCACAGAACTTTATTCAGCAACAAGATGGTGTGCCCCTTCATTGGCATAATGCTGTATGTGATTGGTTGAATGAAATTCTCCCTGACAACTGGATTGGCGGCTGGGGACTAGATGATAGCGCTTGTTTGCCATGGCCTCCACTTTTGCTTGATCTTAACCTGTGCAATTTTTTTCTTTGGGGTTTTATTAAGGATCAAGTGGATATGCCATCACCAACTGATCTACCCAACTTGAGGCACAGGACTGAGGCAGCTGTCGTATCAATTACTCTAGAATTGCTGATTAAAGTGTGGAATGAACTCTCCTATCAGCTGGATATGTGCCATGTGAAGAATGGTGGCCACATTGAACACTTACAGGAAAAAATGTTTAAATTCCTCTTTCATTTCATGTATAATATATCAATGTAAGTAAAAATTAATAAATAATTATTACATAAATTTGAAACCCCAATATTCATTTTTAAACTCATGGTATTGCTTGAATTCTTGTTTTGTTATAACTTTCAATTAAGTTGTGCGTATCTGATAATGTCCTCTTATTTCTCATTCTATAATCATTTAATTTTTAGCTTGTTAATTATAAACAAAGTCATAAGGGAGCAAATTTGGAGATGAAATTCTATAAAATATCTAAAGTTATGTGTTCAATTAAAAGGTTGTAGATTAAATATAAGAAATACATGATAGAATTTTCAAGTTCCAGATGGAACTTCCACAGAAGGATTTTTGTGATATAAATTTCTATAGTAGTAAAATTAGAAAAAAAAGTGTGTCTTCTCATTGACTTGCTGTTCACTTCTCATGCATACTGTGGTTTAAGGGTTGGAGGTTTTCAATACAATTTCTAAGCCTGAGCCTTGGTTTTTGATAGTGCTTATGAAATCCACCTTTAATTACCAAGTACTATGGTCGTAAGAAATTTGGAAATGATAGAACATTAAAAATTTAACGCAATGAAAAACAGTAGAAACAAAGGACAAAAATAAAATATTTTTTAATATTAATGCAGTAGTAAAATAATGGAAAATTTGTTAAGGAATTTATTAAATTGCATGACAACACTTTAAAACGATTAAATATGAAATAACTTCTTTTCAAAAGTTTGGAAAATTTTTTGTTTGTAGAATTTTTGGGAATAATTACTAGCACCTTCTTCAGTAAAATTAGCAATAGTAATTTTGTTAATAGTACTCATTTGAAAAGGTTTAGGGCCCTTAAGTATGGAAGTGAATAAATGTATTCAGTCTATGTTGTGTTTGTTTAATATGTTGTTTTGTCAAATTCTACATGATTCGTATTGTTCAAATATGTTAAGATGTTGGTTTTTATATGCGGTTTATTCTTATAAATACGTTTTTGTGTGTGTGTGTGTGTGTGTATCTGTTTCTGTTAAATGATTAGCAATTGTAAGCATTTTGAGATTTATTGCCTGTCTGCCTGTAATGGTGGTTTTTTATATAATATAGATATAACCCTTGGATGTGCTTTGCAGGTCTGTTTGCAGCCCTCTTTTACTAATGTCATTTTGAATGATCTTGTCTGTTTTCTGAAGAGGGTGATTTATAATGAATGGCAAAGTCAATGGAATGCTACCATCAGCAGTAAACTTCATCCAGTTAAGAACACTTTGTCACTATAGGGCTCTTCATGTCGGAATAACCATCATGAGGAGGTTACTTTATTTGCCATTTGCGAATAAGGCACACAAAGAGTACTCATGAATATTTAATGGCAGACTGATGGACAAGGTTTGTGTTCGCTATGACTGCCAACTAATGTTGCACCACATCCTTCTGGACTATGTCTGTTATGCGATATTGCATCTGAAATTGAAACCTAACATACAAAATGTGGGCAACAATGTATTGATGTTGTTTAATGTTTATGATTTCTTAAGGCTGTGCATCTGGATTCAAATATTTGTTTAAATTTTCATGTTTCTGCCTTTTGATGTTGGGCAGTTTTATTGTTTCATGCTTAATATTTGTTTTATTTTGAACCTAGCAATCCACATAGGCATTTCCAGTTGTTTTATTTTTAAAGTAAATTTTAATTTTTAATCATTTACTTTGGTAATTTTGTGTCTGAACACTGATAACAGCTCCTTGTTATGTGCCCAGAAAGAAAAAAGTGGATGAATTTGTTCCAGTCTGTTTAATAGAATATCTAGTGCAATCAGTGAAGTTTAATATATTCTTGGATTGCTGTGTTTATCTGTTATGTGTTTTTTTAGTAATTTGTTAGATCTTGTGCATTTTTTTTGTTCTTTTGAAAGGAATATTTCTCTTTCTTCTTTGAAAATAATAGTAATTTTGCTTGACTGTCGGTCAATATGTGGTATCATATATTTCCTATCATTAGATGTGTTTTTTGATTTTGTTCAATATTTTAAGTAGCATGTTGTTCGTAAGTGTGGGTGGGTAGTTATTTGGTTTATTGTGTCAACTTCTTCAGTTTAGTTATTAGATAATCAAAGATGTTGATATTAAATAATTAACATGTTTGAGCTGAGTGGGTTAGTGAGATTTGCAGTGCCTGAGTTTGTCATTTTTCTATTACCAACAGATGTGCAAAATTTCTGTGAGTTTTTAAATGAGTCTTTAAATGTTTTTTTTTTTTTTTGTTTTCATGTCTTGCAGTAAACCTTAAGTCAAAGAGTATTTGTTAATGGATATAAAGAATTACAAATACATTATTTTATGCTAACTTTATAGAATAATATGTTATTAGCAGTATAACAATGCCACTATAGTATTTTATTTACATGGTTCTCATTGTACAACATACGGGTGTTTTTTAAATATTTTAGAATTATTACAGTCAGGAGACTAGAAATGTTGAACTCTTGGTAAGGTGGTTAAGTGTAGTAATATTTTTTGTATGTGCACCTATGTTAAGATTATCATATCAGTTATCTATTGTTTTTATCTACTCGTTTAGTATGATGAAGTTTCTTATACTGGTATGTCAATGAAGAGATTGTTTGTCAAAGGATGCAGGTGTGGTGATGTGTGGGATGTGTACTCTTTTATTTTTATTGATAAGTTATTGTATGAAAAAATTTCACTTGGTAAGTTTTGATTGAATGATTCTGTATATGTATGACTTGATTGTGCAAGGGTAGTAATGTGATAAGTCTAATTGGTGAGCCTAATTTGATATGTTAATCTGTCTATTTTCAATTGTGCTTTTAATGTAAGAGATAGAAAGGATGTATTCGTAACATAATATATTTTATAACTTCTAGTATATGTTAACGACTACTCATCCATACACATAGACAACTTCCTATTTATTTTCAAGTTTATTATTATATTTATTTAGCAAGCATATTATACTGAAAAAATATTACATACATAACAATTCTTTACATTTAATTCATTATACATTATGAGTTCTGCATATGTTGTTCTGATACTGAGTTGCTACATATTCAGGGGAAAAGTTATTGTGTTGCTTTCAAAACTATGAACAAAATGCGCACAATATTCTAGGAGTATACAAAATAAACTGCAGTGATTGTACTAAATACGACGTTGGACAGACCGGAGAACATTATTTACCCACACACAAATTATAACATCTATATAGATGTTAAACCTCATAGATCCTATAATTGCTAATCACTTCATAGAAACAGGATAAACATACAAAAAACCATTGCATGTAAATTTTTAGTTAGCATGTAAAAAGCAAGACTTAACAACAAATTTGGATATTAGGAAATTTATCAACATACAGAATTTGACAAAAACAACACATTAAACAATCAAACACATTTCAGATGAATACATTACTTGAAATGCCATTTAAATTCGAATCTTATTAATGAAGGTATTACTCACAAAAGCACTTTGATAGCTAAAAAAAAGTTGCTAGTAATTATCTCCAGAAGCCTTACAGTAGAAAAAGTTCCAATCTTTTGAAAGTGAGTTATTAATACTTAATTATTTCAAAATTCTATAATTGTACCTTTTACTTAATAATTTTTACTTTTATTTGATTGTTAAAAATTTTGTATATATGTGTGTGTGTGTTTGTGTATCTAAGTACGTATGTATTTGCATATTTCGCTTATTCTTAACTTTTGAAATCTTGCTGTAATGATTACTACTTTAAATTTTCTGTAGAGTATTGTTTGTTTTTAATTTGTTGTGGTTACAAGTTTTACATGTCAGCATAGAGTTTTGTGTTTGTTTGAAGTTAACTTCCTTGTTATTGTTTTAAGCTGTATTGAATGTTTTCTTAAGGGGAAAAATTAAATAAGGTTTTTTTTTTTGTATTTGTAAAACATGATTATTTGATATTCTGGTTTAATTTATATTATGAATAATGTAGTAACTGGGAAGGAAAGTAATGTTGATTGTTATTTCTTCTGTTCTCAGCCTTAGATTTCCAATATTCTAATAATAAATGTGCAGTTCTAAAAGTGTTTAGTTTCTTTTTTTTTGTAATAGTTATTTTTAATTGATATCACCCCTGAATTTAATAATTAAATTATTTTTTTTTTATATAGTCTTGATTTTTATATAGTCTAGTAACAACTAGACTATATAAAAATAGTATATCTATTTATAGATAGACGAGGAGAAAAGCGGCCTGGCCTGCCAAAACATTTTTACATGGTTTACATTTCATTACACATGATTTTGTTAAATGTTTTTGCCAATTGTAACTTAATAACATAAATAAATTTAGCACACTAACAACAAAAACTTCAAAATGCTGAACATTTTAGCTGTTTCTTGAGTTGTGATTTTTTAACACAGCTCTGACCCCAGTGTTTTCCTTTTTTATCCCCAAAACAGAAATATAATTTTAGATAAATCGTTCATATCAAGAAGTATAAATCATTCGAATGAATGAATTTTTATAGAAGTATAAACCTTTCAAATGAATGAGTCATTTGTGCCACCTGGCACACCACCATTGGCCCACTCTGCACCAACAGCAGCTAAAATAAAAATGTGAGCACATACAACAAATAAACCCATGCACATCCTTTTTTATGGGAAAGATATTTTTAAATACTCTTGTTTGAGTACTGTTTTAATTCCCCAAGAAATATTGCCCACTGTTTTGTTAACCACAATTTCAATGGATATTTATTTGCTTGCATGAAAGATTAAACCCATAAAAACTTAATTTATTATAATTTTAAAAATCATTTTTGAAGTAAAAAGCTACAGCTTTAGAAGTTTTAGGATATTAAACCCAGTGAATTGCATAGAAGTTCATTGTGACACATATTCTGTCCAAAAACTGCCTGACAGACAAGATTGAGTGTGCACATAATATGATAAATGTCTTAATGGCGAATCCCACTATTATTATTATCGTTTTTTCTTTTTTATAAAAAGCTTTAGTTATTTTTTCTCACATTTGTAAAGCTCTGTCAGGCTTCAGGATATTTTTAATTAATATTTTGACCTTGATGTACCCACACAGTATGATGATGCTTGTACACTTGCTGAAACCACTCCTGTGTGGATAAACTACCTAAGTTAGTATGATTAAATAAATTCTGTTCAAATCTATTGAGTCATACAGAAGGAATATTCCCAAAGAATTTTACTGAAAGAAAATAAAACAAAAGCACAATACAAAATCCATTAATACTAATAGTCACTGTGTATGCTGAATATATTTAAGTTAGTTTTACTATATTTAATCAGAATTTCAGGTTGTATTCTTCTAAATTGAGGTTTTCTTGTTGTAAGTCCATTTACAAAACAGATTTTATCATGGTTATAGACTTATTTTTGTTGACAACATTAGAAAAAGATTAGACTTTTTCTATTGTTGTTGAAACCATTGTTCACCTGCTGCTTTATCAGCATTTACAGTCATAAAATCCTTGTAGTGTGGTATGTTTTCAGGAAGGATCTTTCTATAATTAATTTGGATATGAGGGTGAAGTGCAAAGTTCTGAGCCTCAATCACAGGTGGCAGGTAGATACACTTAATTTTGTGAAGGTGTCTCATGATTTCATTCTTCATTAGTTTATTGTAAGAGTTTCAAGTCACTACATCACTTAGTATAATATTTACTCTGTCGAAGCATAGAGTTATGGCATTTTTTGAAAATGGAAAAACTGGAAATTCATGTAGTGACTAAATACTTTTTTTCTATAAGGCTTACATGCAAAGGAAATTAAAGAAGAGCTTAATATATTGAGAGACTCTTCTCTATTAAATTCAACAGTTAAACACTGGATCGCAGAGTTTAAAATTGGTCAGACATGCACTAAAAACAAACCATGGAGTGGATGCCCTTCTTAAGTGACTATGCCAAAAATTATAGAAAAAGTGCATAAAATCATTTTGGCAGATCGATGAGTGATAATGAATTAGTTAGCAGAGTCTGTAGACATATCAATAGAACTCGTGCAGAGTATTTTTCATGAACATTTGGGCATGACAAACTGTGTGCTAAACAGGTGCTACTTTTGCTTTCCCCCAACCAAAAACAGTGTCGGAAAAATATTTCAAGTGATATGGCACAGTCCAGAAGAATTTTTACATCAATTTGTGATAGCTTATGAGATTGGGGTTCATCACTACACTCCTGAGACAAAACAATGATACAGCCTTCAAAACATGGGTTGAAAAAGATCAACCTGCTCCAAAAAAAAAAAAACAAAGCAAAAGAATTATGGCAACTGTTTTTTGGGATGCATGTGAATATTCATTGATTCTTTTAAAAAGAGTGAAACAATAAATTTCAAATATTATTTGACCCTATTGCAGCATCTTTTAAGGAAAATCTTTTAATCTCATTAAGGAAAAATGATTGCATTCAGTAAAAAATTGTCTTTTTCCTTCAAGATAATGTTCCAGCTCACACTTCAGTCATTGCAATGACAGAAGTCAATGAATTATGGTTCAGATTGCTCCAACACCCTCCATATTCAAGTGATCTAGTTCCCAGTGACTACCATTTGTTTCCTAACCAAAAAAAAAAAAAAATGGCTTGACAGGAAGAGATTTTCAACCAATAATGAAGTTATTGCTACCGTAGATGGTTATTTTAAGAAATTAAGTAAATCGATGTACCAAAGTGTCATAAGCGCTCTTCTTAGATGCTAGGCTAAGTGTATAGATCTTAATGGTAACAGTGTTGAAAAATAAATCAAATTTACTAGAAAAATGTTTTCTTACCCAGGCCTGGAACTTTTCACCCTACCCTTATAATATCATGTAGAATTTTTTATTTTGTTTAATTAACTGAAAGATGTAACAAAATAAACAAAAAGATAACTGAAATAATTGGAAACAACGTGTCTCAGCAGCATATCTTCAAAATTAAAGAATTTATAAGTTAGATTTGCTTGGAGAAAAGCTATGTTTAATAAGTTGGTTCCCATTGATCATTTAACAAAATTTGGTGTATTTTCTTTGTTTCATTTATTAGGAGTTACTTACTGTAGTAGTTGTTTATTGCCTTTTTATAAAAAAGCTTTTTCTGAAGTGTACCTTATTAATATTTAATATGAGAAACAACTTTTTGACTCTGCAGTAACCTGTTAATTTGGACATAATCAATTTATACACCCTTTGATTTGGTCATGGTACGAATTAATTTAAATATCAAAGGGAAAAAGTCTTTTATAAATTTAACTTAACATTTTTTTTTTTTTTTTTTTTTTGTTACAGACAATTTATTAGAAATAGTGCTACTTCTTCTGTTGGACAGAAGTCTCTAAAGAAGCCATGTCCTACATCAAAACATAATGGACGACCATGTCGTGGACAAATGCATGATGTAATTCTTGATTGGGAACATAATTTACCAGAACGTGATCTTGGGATGGCAGATTTTCATTCTTGGTTTGTGATTTTTCTTTTAATATTAAAATAGTATAAATAGAAAGTGAGATTTGAAATCTGTTAAATATAAACTGGTTACTTTTGGGGACAAAAAATTCCATTATAAGGCTTTAAAGTTTAGAAAAAAAAGCATCTAGTGGATGTATTTTAGTTGAAAGATTTTAAAATAGATCAGTATGGTCATTAACATAGGAAAAAATTCACAGTAAAGCGAAAACTAATAATTCCAAAATGAATAGTATAAATGGTTAGCCACTTTAATCTCATAAATCCTAATTTATTATTTATACTATAAATGAAACAATTTACAATTACTTTTAAAAAGAGAATAGATTTTTTGCTATCTTTTTATAAACAAAGGAATAGATAGTTGCTTATTGAAATGATCATCCCCTATTTAAATTTTACTGATATTTTTACATACAGGAATTGGAAACTAATCGTTGACAAATTTTGATTTTCAACACTACTAGTGTAAAAAAAAAAAAAATTATAATATTCCATGTGTTGAGGAAACAAAAGTCAAATTATTTATTAAAATTTTATATTTCTTATAATTTTTTTTTTTTTGTAGACATCACTTATAATATTTGATTTCATCAGTAACTTAAGATCACCTTATATAGAAATTTCATTTGTGCAATATACAGACTAATATGGTAGAAGTTTTGTTTTCTCCATATAAGTGTATAGAATGTAATGTGCTGAAGGAATAAAGGATTTTCAGTGAGTAACTTTAAAGGATGAAATTGAAACAATGAAGTAAAAATGGATTGAAAACAGAAACAAATTTTTGGGAAATTGTAGACATTTTCCGATTGCAAGCACGTAGACCTGTAAAGTGAGCCATGATACCACTCATCTGTGCCACCATTTATTGTATTGCTATGATTTTCCAATGTTTTTTGTATGATTTTTTTAAATAAATTTATGTAGCGTAAATTTAATATTCTTTAATTCTCAGTTTTAACTGTGGATTTTAGATTCATGTTTAAATTTTAGTTTTGTGGTGTGCATATTTTTTATTATGAGATTATAAATAGTGATTTCATCATTGGAATATTATTCCCATAGTAAAATCTGATACGTAATACTTAATTTTGAAGGATATTACAAAATTATAAAATAACTTGAATTCTATCAAGAAATTTAGTAGAAAATTAATTAAAACAAAAATAAAAGTATTTTTTTGTTCCTTTGCTAATTCTGATATTAACATAAATTTTGAAATATTAGAAATTAATAAAGATAACAAAAAATTAAGTGTATTTTTCTGGTTATACCTAATTAGTATTTTTTGTAACATGTTTTTAAAACTTTTTTGGAATTTTTCCAATATTAGTATATATATATCTTTTTGGTCAACATACCAAATAATAAATTCTATTTTTAATTAATTAATAATTATAAACAAATTAAACTTTATTTTACCATATTGCTTTTACAATTTTTGTTACTTATTGCTTGTAGTGATTATCTTTCCATCAGACAAATTTTGCTGCATTGCATTGCATAAATTTATTATTACCTTCAAACTAGTCCTTGAATTAATTATTGCACTGACTGTTATTTTTAAATTTAATATTTAAAAAAAAAATTATTAATACTATTGGTATAAATTGTGAGAATTAAAACAACAATCAGTTAGTACTTAAAAAAACAACTTTGAATCTTCTCTAGAATCTAGAAGCACTTTTAATTATATTTTGTTATACTTTCAGCTAAATTCAAAAAATCTCATGTGGACAACACACGACTCCTTGTATGCCAATCAAATTACACGTACACTTTTTTTGCTGCACTTCATTTAAACTTATTTCATATGAAAGTGAGGTACAATCCTCCAATTCTTCAATAAACTGGACAGTTACACAATTACAAAAATATTTGTTTTTATTAATATCAAATATTTATGTAAATATTGTTATTCATTCAATAATCTTACATGAAATATTAGGTTAAAGTAAAGTTCCTTTATTACTCTTTAAATAAGTGTAAGTCTTATATCTATCTAATACTATATTTTTTAAATTATTTTTTGAAGTCATTAACAAAATGAAAACAGAAACAAAACAGGAGAAGTTTACTAAATTTTATAGCGATATTTATTATCAAATATACTGAAACAAATGCATAAATAAAAATTATATGATTCTAAATAATAATTTTAATTAATATTAAATAATCAAATGTTTCACCAAATCTGATGTGGACACCACATGTTTACCGATATGCCTATTAAATTTCTTATACTCTTTTTTTTTTATTGAAAAGTACATAAAAATTTTATTATGGTAATAACTTCTGATATTTTTTATTGTTATTATTGGATTATTATTTACCGTAAAAAAAGGTTAAAAAAAAAAAAATAGGAAATGAAGTCTGATTCAAAGCGATGTGCCTTCCTCTTATAAGATACAAATATTTTATTAATTAAAATTTTATTTAGCTATAACTCTGGAACCAATGAAAATAAATACCACTTATGATATATCATTGAAAAGCTCTCAATGAGGTTTTATTACTGCAGTTAAGAAAAAGACCAAAATCCAGATTCTTTGGGAATTTTAGCTTTTTTTTGGATACTTTTGGTTTAGTCAATTGCAATCAAAAGGAGACATGCTTAACTAGATGTTATAACAATCTTAATCCAAAACTGCAACATTCTACGGTTAATCCTTTTTTGAGTTATGTGAGATACTTACATACGACATCACACTGAAAGTCAACATGGATTCAGGATTGGTCAAAATGGGTATTTCCATTGAAATCTTAAAATCAAAACTTTTTGCAATTATAATTCCTCCTTGTACTTAGTACAAGGAAGTAAAAAATTATAAAATTAATGTAAAAAAATTTTAAAATTAATGTAAAATTAATAATGCAAAGAGAATTTCATTTAAATAATATGTCACTCTAACAGTTAACAATGAACTGGTTGAAATTTTGTTTTACATTATTTACTACCATAGAAAAAGTAAATACAAAAAGGGTAGTACAGTTGTATTGTTATTAATTTTGGCTCCAGTTTCAAATAATAATGTTAAGTATTTGTTGAAAGTTCTTAATAATGTTTTTTTTTTCTAATATAAGGGAATATAATATTTTATAATTGTTTTCAGTTTTTTTATTTTTGTAGATCTAAAATACAAAAATTTTTATTGATATTAAATATTATATATATATATATATATAAAATATGTACATTGAATTTTCAAAAACAAAGATAGAGGCGCCTTCCTTGGTAAAAAATTCCAGAGGTAAAATAGTCCCCCGTTTGGGTAGGGACTATTAAGGAGGGGGTCACCAGCAAATTAAATAATAACATTCTAAGAGTCGGAGCATGGAATGTTAGAAGTCTAAATAAGGTTGGTAGGTTAGAAAATTTAAAGAGGGAAATGGATAGGTTAAATGTAGATATAATAGGAATTAGTGAAGTTGGATGGGAACAGGAAAATTACTTTTGGTCAGGTGATTTTAGAATAATTAACTCAGCAGCAAATAAAGGGGTGGGCAGGAATAGATTTCATTATGAACAAGAAGGTAGGGATGAGAGTAGAGTATTTGAAACAACTTAGCAATAGAGAGTCATTGTAATAAAGATAAAATCAAAACCTAAGTTGAAATGATTGTTAATGTCTATATGCCTACAAGTGCCCATGATGATGATGATGATGATGAGGTGGAGTGTGTATACAAAGATTTTGACGAATTTATACGATTTTCATGTAAAAGGGGATGAAAATTTAATAATAATTGAGGATTGGAATGCAAGCATTGGAAAATGCAAGAAAAGAAATATTGTGGGTGAATATGAGCTGGGGAAAAGGAATGAAAGAGGCGACCGACTTATTGATTTTTGCACGAAGTATAATTTAGTAACTGCAACACCTGTTTTAAAATCATAATGGAACATACACATGGAAAAAACCTGGTGATACTGCAAGGTATCAGATAGATTACATGACAGCAGTTAAACAAAGATTTAGAAATCAACTCCTGGATTGCAATCCTGAAGAAAACGCATCAGATGTATCGTTGAAATTTAGAAAAGCTTGAGAAAGAGGAGGTAAAAAAGAATTTTGAGAAGGATATGGCAAGAGGTCTGAGTAAAAACAATAAGGTGGAAAATATAGAAGAAGAATAGTAGAATGATAAAAAGGAAAAGTGAACTTAGGCGGAACAAAGAGAACTGATAGAAAACCTTGGGTAACAGGAGATATATTTCGGTTGATGGATGAAAGTAGAAAGTATAAGAATGCTAGTGATGTTGAAGGTAAACGGAACTATTGACAGTTAAGAAACACCATAAATAGGAAGTGCAAATTAGCGAAAGAAGAGTGGATTAAAAAAAATATTCAGAAGTGGAAAGAGAAATGATCATTGGTAAAGTAGCGGAGCATACAGGAAAGTAAAGGAGAATTTTGTGGTACATAAATTAAAATCCAATAATGTGTTAAATAAAGATAGTACGAAAGTAAAGGTCGATAGGTGTTATCGACTTTTACTTATACCTATGTAATGTTATATACCATACTATACTATACTTATACTAATAATGTTATACCTTGTAAAGGTCGATAGTCATACAGAGGAAATGTATTAAAAACTGGTGTTATCTAGGAATAAGAGGAAGTCGAAGAAGATGAAAAAGAAGATACAATACTAAGATCTGAATTTAATAGAGTGTTAAAAGATCTGAATGGCAGAAAGCTCCTGGGATAGCCAGGATGTCAGCAGAATTATTGCGCAGTGCAGGTGAAGAAGCAATAGACTATACAAACTAGTGTGTAATGTTTATGAAAAAGGGGAAGTTCCGTCACACTTCAAAAAGAGTGTTATTGTCATGATTCCAAAGAAAGTAGGAGAAGATAAATGTGAAGAATACAGAACAATTAGCTTTACTCTTGCGCCAAAAATCTAAAAAATCAAAACTAAAATTCTGTACAGAAGAATTGAGAGGAGAGTGGAAGAAATGTTAGAGAAAACCAATTTGGTTTCAGAAAAAGTATAGGAACAAGAGAAGCAATTTTAGCACTTAGATTAATAGTAGAAGGAAGATTAAAGAAAAACAATCCGACATACATGGCATTTATAGATTTAGAAAAGGCATTTGATAATGTAGACTAGAATAAAATGTTCAGCATTTTAAAAATTTAGGGTTTAAGTATAGTGATAGAAGAACAATTGCTAACATTTACAACTGCAACAGAGCCAAACTGCAACAGTAATAATCGATGAACATACAAAAGAAGTAATAAAAAAGGGAGTCCAACAAGGATGTTCCCTATCCCTGTTACTTTTTAATCTTTAGCAGTTAAAGAACAATTTAAAACAGGAGTAACTGTGCAAGGTGAAAAGATAAAGATGCTACGACTTGCTGATGCTATAATAATTCTAGCAGAGAGTAAAAAAGATTTAGGAGAAACTTTGAATGGCATGGATGAAGTCCTGCACAACATGAAGCTAAACTGTCACATGAAAATAAACAAAAACAAAACAAAAGTAATGAAATGTAGTAGAAATAATGTAGATAGACCACTGAATATAAAAATTGAAAGAGAAAAGGTAGAAGGATTTTGTTGTTTGGGAAATAGAATTACTAAAGATGGACAAAGCAGGAGTGATATAAAATGTCAAGTACCACAGTCGAAATGAGCTTTCAGTCAGAAATATAATTTGCTTACATCAAAAATTAATTTAATGTCAGGAAATCATTTCTGAAAGTATATGTTTGGATCATAGCTTTATATGAAAGTGAAGCTTGGACAATCGGAGTACCTGAGAAGAAAGATTAGAAGCTTTTGAAGTGTAGTGTTACAGGAAAATGTTAAAAATCAGATGGGTTGATAAAGTGACAAATGAAGAAGAGCTGTTGAGACAAATCGATGAACAAGAAGCATTTGGAAAAATATAGTTAAAAGCAGAGACAGACTTATAGACCACATATTAAGGCACCCTGGAAAAGTCACTTTGATATTGGAGGGATAGGTAGATATGAAAAATTGTGAAGGCAGGCAACGTTTGTAATATGTAAAACAAATTGTTAGGGATGTAGGATGTAGGAGGTATACCAAAATGAAATGACTGGCACTAGATAGGGAATCTTGGAGAGCCGCATTAAACTAGTCACATGAGTGAAAACAAAAAAAAAAATATCAAATAATCAGCTATGGTGGACAAATTTTGTTTATAAGTAATGAATGCACTTATTGCAGACATTTTATTTATGCTATATTTATAAATTTTTTTTTTTTATTGTAATTGTTGGTTTTGTTTTAGGCATGAATGTAAGCAATTAGGTCTGAAGGAATTAGGTCTCAAGTTCTATAATGCATTTTTTTTAAGTGATTAATTGTTCTTTCAGCTGTTATATTTCTGACATTAAAAAAGAAAGAAATGAGCTACTGCATAGGTCTGAATTTTGATATGTTAAAGAAGTGTTATAGGTAAAAAATGTCATCCCCACCGCAGTTTTTAAGAACAAATATTGGTGTAACTAGCAGTTTTCAATCAGCCATACTTTAAGCTTGTGAATGCTTCATAAATAAAGAAGAAAATTAAAAAAAAGGGATTTAAATTACTGCAAATCAAATATTACTGATTATTTCTGTAAAATTAATAATACAGATAACAAATGTGTAGAAACTAATAAAATAACAATTGTATGTAAGTAAACAGTACTTCAAAAAAATTAGCTCACTCAAATAAAAAGTAAGGTACCAACGTCTGCACTGCATTTACTACATGCTAATATTATTTATTAGATGGTCTGCCATTTTATATAAACTTAATTTAAGTTTTGTTATTTCTATAAAGTTCAAGAAATCTAGTTTTATAAATACCATCATAATCATGACATTTAATTTTATAAATTCCACACAGATTGTTTATTTTATTATAATTACATTTGTTTTTTAAATATTTTATTATGTGTTTATTAGGTTTGTATGCATGTTTTAACATTTTATGCAAGTTTTTATGTTTTTAAATTTTATTATTATGTTTAAATATATAAATGCGTATATTTTATTTTGTCTTACTTTTCGTATTACATATTGGTTGTAAGATAGTTAATTTGTTACTGCGTTTTGATAGTTTTTTATAAATATTATTAATTGAGTTAGTATCATACCCATTTTCAACTGCTGAATGTTTTGTGATTTTTTATTTAGTTATTTAACTTTACTTTGTTGTTATATGAGTACTTGTTTGCTCTGTTAATCATTTTCTATAAATGATAGTTTTAGGCCAAGGGTGATTTGATTTTTTTTAAATTGTTATTTTATTATTAAAAGTAGGTCTTCTTTATACAGTTTCAGTTTGGTTGCTCTTGTATATTTCAATATTGACATTTAAATAATTCAACATTACATAATTATCTGTTACAAAAATGAATTATAAATTTTCATTATGAAATTTAATTTGTTTAATATTATTAGAAGTTGATGTTTATTACTGAGTTATATATAATGAGAATACGCAGTGTGTCCCATAAGTTTTAAGACTGTGACTACAAAAGACGCAAAAAAAATTACAAAACTTTTTTCAACAAATTTTTTATTCAAAATAGTCTCCATTAGAAATAGCCTTTTCATGGCTTTCAGAAAGTTCTCTTTTCATATGCTGATTAACTTTGTCACCACAGTTTCTTGTATGTCGTCTATTGACGCAAAATGGTCCCCTTTCAAGTCCATCTTTAATTTGGAGAACAGGAAGTAGTCAGAGGGACTCAAATCAGGCAAGTATGGTGAGTGGTTGAGCACAGGAATAATTTTTTGGCCAAAAATTGAGGGTTAATTGCTGTAGTATATGCTGGTGTGTTATTGTGCAAGAGGAACAAAGAACAATCTCTCCACAACTTGGGTCTGACACACACAATTCTTTTGCAAAAGCAATCCAGCACTTGTTGGTAGAATGAAGCATTTACAGTAGTACCTTGAGGAACAAATTCTTTGTGGTCGATGCCTTTGGAGTTAAAAAAAAATGACCAACATTGTCTTAATTTTTGATTTTTGAAAATGCAGTTCTTTTAGTCATGATGAATTTTAAGCGACCCACACAGCACTTTGGCGTTTCATATCAGGATTGTATGCGAAACACCAACTTTTGTCACCCGTAATAATGGATTCAAGAAAATTCAGCTGTTTCACTCATTTCCAGCAAGTCATGTGCATGAGAAACTCGCTACTGCTATTCAGCGGTTAGCACGTGTGGAATGAAACACGGTAACAGTTTCCTTTTCTTCAAATCATTTCTAATAATGTGTCGTACAATGGTTTTCGTTATTCCAGTTATTTCTTCTATCAACTTATGCTCGCATTAATGTGGTTCTTTAACACAGCTGCGACTTTAGTAATGTTTTCGTTACTCTTGCTGACACATGTCTGTCTGCTCATTTTGTTGTCTTCAACCAACCACAAAAAGGTTATACCAATGAAAAACTAGCACGAGACTTAACAGATCCACCATAAGTCAGTTTTAACATTTTGAACGTTTGTCGTACTTTTACTGGTTTTAAAACAAAATTTAATCACAACTTGTCGTTATTTTTATTCATCATGAAATTATGACCGCAACCACTTTGATCTTACCACAAGAACTGCTATTGAGTAGCTCCATGTTGTCTGATGGACTTGAAATTTCATATGGAGGGAGAGGAAGGTTGTAGTAACCAGTTACCAAAATTTCTTGAAGATAGTATTAATAGTACCAATTTTATAGTCACAGTCTTAAAACATATCGGACACACTGTGTATCATCATCAAAATACCATGGACCATATTATAACTATTCACTAATGCTATTCATTTGGGTAATGCTATTCACTAATTTACTCTTAAAGTCCTGTAAATATATTTCTGATGTAATTGCTGATAATGGAAATTCTTCCCATAAATAAGGTATTTTTTTATATGTATTATTGTTATTAATTTCAAAAAAGTTTTGTTTACTTATATTTCTTATAATAGTGAAGATAACTTAATAAATTTTGGATCTTCTTGCTTACATTTTAATTTATTTTTTTATTATCTTTGTGATATGGTCTGTATGCTAGAATACATATTGTGTCAAAACTAATTATTCTAGTATCTTTCTTTGGATTTAAACTTTTAAATTTATTTATTAATTTGTAACAATTTTTTACATTAAATGTATTAGGAAATTCCTTTTGTCCCTGAGAATTTTGTCTATTATTTTGGATGTAATTGGGATAAATTTAAAATTGATCAAAGGTCGCATTGAGATATTTAATTTATGAATTTTTGGTAGTGTAGTTAACTTATTGATTCAAAAGAATATGATATAGAATAGTATTTTTAATTATTATAATATAGTAATTAAAAATTAGTCTGATCTTTTTATTAACTTTATCAAATTTTTGTCACTTTTAAAAATTTGTTACTTGACTCATTGAATAAGTGAATAATTTTTTCCTGGATTTGATTTGTCTTCATTCTGTCCTATTCTCTGACAATTTCTTTTAATGTTAAATAATTATTACAACTCTGAGTTATCTGTTTTTTACATTACAGTTTTTATCAAAACTTACATCATTTTCTTATGAATTAAATGTAATTTAATATAAACCATTGAAAATAAGTATTTTACATTTTAAAGTTTTATAACGATTGATTTTAATTGCATATATTGTAAAATATGTTTTCAAAACTATTTTTAAAATTTATTTTGCTGATTTCTTTAATGTTCCTCCTTAGACCTTTTCTCAAAATTTACTTCTGTGCTTCAGTTTCCTGTCGCTATAATTTCTAAAAGATTGATAATTCCTTAGCACTATATATCAATTAATTAAAGGAAAAAATTAATTTAATCTGACTCATTTAAGAACATTTTTTAACTTAGTACAGTTTTTAAAAATTCTATTTCTATGTTTTCAATTGTTGAAGGATTTTAATAGATGCAACAAATATTTTTAATTACTAGAAATGGCCTTTTATTCTCTTCTGTAGATATTTTTCAACAGACTGAAGGAATCAGCTTAGCTTATTAATTTCCATTTGCCTAAACACTCCATCAGAGGTATAATGCTTTGATTGTTAAAGAATATTTCCTTATACTGCAGTGTAGAGGACTAATTAGCTCTCTTATTTCATTGATACATTATAAGTTAATTAAATTAATTACCATTTTCTGCCTTCTTTCTCTGCTGGTTGTAATTTTGTAATATACATGATAACATTTTGTCAGTAATTTGATGCAAATGATTTTGTATTGAATTTTATTTTATATTGTTGTGTCTGATTTACAGTGTTGCAGATTTAAGTATTTGCCTTGGAACAACTCTACAAATTGTACCAAGTGGTAATCTACCTCTGCATACTAAGAAATATGGTAAAGAAGGAAAACTTGTTATTTGCAATCTTCAGCCAACGAAACATGTAAGATAAACATTTTATTAGAATTATTGACGTATAAAATTGTCTGCACTTCTATGTAGTAACATTAACATTTTCCCTGATCAAACTTAAAAATTTGATACATGACAGGAAGATATTTTACATTTTATTATCAGCATCTATTTTTTCTAGACTGTGATATTGATATCAGATATTGGTACTTTTGGTCACATTATAATATTGAAATTACGTTTGTATCCATTTTTTCACATTTGTTCAAAGGTTAGTAGTTTTAACAAAAATATACTTTTATTTTAAAAAATATAATTTTAATTTTCCATTAATTTCAATAAATTTACCAATTGTTTTATTTATTATACTGTTAGTAGGTTCAATTCATTATAAAGGTTCATTTGCCGACCTCCGTGGCCGAGTGGTAGCGTCTCGGCCTTTCATCCGGAGGTCCCGGGTTCAAATCCCGGTCAGGCATG
>JAAAKQ030510569.1:0-15732 GCA_010016005.3 Zanna intricata
AAAGGTGCCGGCCTCCTCTTACGCCGGGGCTTTCCTACCACCTGCTTAAACTCTGTCATGACCAGAGTTTCCCTAATATCACTAACTGAACTAAACAGATCGCTCGCCGTCTTCCTACCTACCACACTAGGTTGGGCCAACATACAAACGTGACAACTGCCCGCAGCAAGCTACAGGCTGCCGGGGACCTACTGTATTCCCCTGTCACACTGTGTGCCTCTTAGCCGCTACTGGATTGGTTGCTACACCACAGATTACGGCCCTCTTTCTTAATAGAACGTGAGCAGGACTAGGTCTTAAAAAGCGACCTTGCTCATAATGGGGACTTACGACCAGGAGTCGTTGCCACCCAATCACCAACTTTGAGGTCAACACAACATTAAAAAATTCGCCTTTTACTGTCGGGTACAAAATGAGTCTATTCACACTACTTGAGTCATACACAATAATTGAACGCCTTCGGAACTGGAGCTGGTACACATGCAAGCTACAGCCCTAAACACCAAAAACTGCTAGAAAGCTCTAAGAACTCTGAACGCACAAAAGGGGGTCAGAGTCTTTCGAGAGTACAGCCAAGGCGGTTCTTCCCAAGGATCCGATGCTGGGATCCATGCCAGAACATGGATCCCATGAATCCAGCAGGGATTCTGGCATCCGCCGGGTGGTCCCATGTTGAGCCAGCCAGGGAACTTCTTCTGTCTTCTTCTTGTTGATCTTCTCCAGGTGGTGGTCAGCGATGAATTGAAAATTCATGCCAGTGAAGCTTCTTTTATTGGATCCTGTAGTGGTGGGGCCGCAGCGCTGCCATAGTGGTGGATCTATGCGATCAGCTAGCTCTGTGGTGGGAGTGCCACCCAGGCAAATCGTGAAGCCGATTTGGGGCACCATGGAGCCTGTCCCAGGGTGCAGAGCTTGCTTTGCTCATCCTTTATGGGGCATTCCCATGACAAAATATTTAAGGACTTATTCCCTGGACTTAAAAATTAAGTTCCATAGAATAAACGACAATAAAAACAATAAGTTTGGACCTTTATGCTTAACTTAAACATAAAGCATGAAAGACTAACTTACAATATTTCTAATTATAAGAAGTAAGTACTAGCAGCTGTTTAATACTTAGTATTAATTAAGTTTTTTAATTAATAAACTTATTATGTTCACATAGATGTACAGCTGAAGTTGTTGGCATAAATTGATTTATTTCCAGCATTGTAGTTAAAATTACTTTAAAATTGTAAGGGTTCCAAAAAACTCCCCATTTAGAATATTTCTTAAATTGCTTTTTTCTTCTTTTTTTCTAATTATGAATAGCTTGATACACAATGTAGTGTCTGCATTTTTAATTCAGTAACCCCTTCAATGTGCCAGTTGATTGATAAAATACTATATTTCTTGATTTGTCTATTAAATAATAAAGTTATTGGATTAAAAGCTTCATTTCTGTGCTAGTAATAGTAAATAGAAAAATAAGATTATAAACTTATGAAAGAAGTGATATTATTGAAATAGAATAAAAGAACTTAAAACAAAAGTAAAAAAAAAAATAAGATAAGATCCCTTGTGGCTCTGTATGATTCTGACAATAGTCAGAATTCCATTAACCTTCTGTTCTTATACGTGATTAATTTTATTTTAAAGTTAAGTTAGAAGTATAATTTTAAAACAAACTGAATTTTTATTCATTCAATGACAATGAAAATAATAATACTTTTCAGCATAATTCCTGGCTAATTTAGACTCTTGTTTGAATTTTTTGAGTTTTCTTATTCCAGTAGTAAACAATTGTTCACTTTGATATCTAAGTCATTCTTGTACTGCATTCTTGATGTTTTCATTTTTGCTGAGCTTGATCCCATGTAAAAACTTTGAGAGGGCCAAACAAAAAAATGTCTGATCTTGTGAGACTGGAAATGTAAGGTAGGTTTTGTTTTGTGCAGCATGAGGCGACACCTACCAAACTAACAAAGTAGTTTTACATGATTTCTGAGCTGTTAAGGGATTGACATTATTATGCAGAAGAATTATAGATTTTTAGAGAGAATCAGGAGATTTCATCCTTACTGTGAGTTTCAGTTTATTTTAGTATATCTTGTGCAAGAAAAGTATTTACTGTTAATTCATTGTTCTTCCAAATAATTGTAATAAATTGGAGAATTGTAGTCCCAAAAACTGTTAGCATAACTTTATTGGCTGATGCTTAGGTTTAAAACTTTTTCCTGGAAAATGTTATTCAATGTTCTTATTCAAAGTATTTTATACTTTTAAGTTTGGATTTTGGGTTAAAATTATGAATGAAAGTTACATTATAAGTTATATTCCTAAAAAGCATTACTGTCCACTGAAAACTGTTGTTTAAGTTCCATACAAATGGTGTTTTTCTGATTTTGAGTCAGCTCTTGGAATTCATCTTGAACACATTTTGTGGTAATTCAGTTTATCATAGATAATGGAATGGACTCTGCCAATACTTGTACTAAAGATTTCTGCAATTTTGCAAAATTTCAGTTGGAACATACATTAGTCTTCTGCTTTGATAAAAATTGATTATACTTCTGCCCATTTTAAACTTTTCAATTCACTTATAGAATATAACTTATAGTTTTGTAGAATAATTTTTGTATGTATGGATAATACATTTTTTACTAAATTGTTTTAATCAGTCAGTGGATTTTGGCCAGTTTTACACCTTCAAAAACTAAAAATCTTATCACAGATCACTGTTCCTCCACATACGCATTTCCAGTGAAACCTTATTTTGAAATAAACAAAAGAGGCCAGTAATAATAATGGAAATTCTGTAATAACAGCTGAAATTTTCTGTCTGAAGTGCCACCTTGAACATCATACAGTTTCAGTTAATTCTCTTGCATAATTTTCCTCTGTTTTCTTATTATAGAACACACACACATATATATATTTATATATATACCCAAGGTTTGATTAAAAAATTGTGGAATTTTTAAATTGCCCAGGCTCTATTAAGTTAATTGTCACAAATTTTTTTGTTTTTGTTGTCTTGGTACACTTGTCCCTAATATATGTTTACATTGGTAGCCATATTGGATGCTTATTTATTGTTGGCTATCAAAAAAGTTACAGGTGTTTTGGTATGGTTAGCGATTTTAATTTGTGAAAAGATGAAACAAAGAATTTACATTAAATTTTGCTTTAGGAATGGAATAAAGTGCAGCACCCCATTGGAAATGTTGTATGTTGCTTTGGCAATACATCTATAAATAAAGTAAGTGTGTAAAGTAAGTGTACAAATATTTCCAAAAAAGCTATGAGGATACTGAAGATAAGCGCCCTGGACGTCCCAACACAACATCCAATGACAACATTGAAAAAGTAAAGAAAATGATTATGAACAATCGCTGAAGTCAATAAGGATTACTACCTGGGAACTTTCATAGCATTTGTGTGAAGTAATTTGAAGAAATTGCCCATAGGAAAACACGAAACGGTTCATGGCAATTGCACATAATAATGCACTTTCTCACAATTCACTGATTGTTCATGAATCTTTGCCCAAAAGCAACAATGTTATGGTGCCTCAACCTGTATTCATTGGTTATGGCCCCCTATGACTTCTTCCTATTCTCCAAGCTGAAAAGAGCCATGAAAGATGATGTTTTGCTAACATTGAAGAGATAAAGACAGAATTGCTGAAGAGCTAAACGTACCGGAAATTGTATCCCAGAGGTACTTCAACGATTGGAAAAGGCACTGGCAAAAATGTATTACATCTGAAAATGAGTAATTTATGACAAAATTAGTATTGATGAATGAATAAAGATTTTTGGAGAAAAACTAAAATTCCGCCATGCCTCACTCTTCTGCCTAATTTTAACCAACTTGTGAGATTCTCATTTATTTTCAAAGCTGCTTTATGCTTCATGTGTAATTCTCTGATTCTCCTATCTTTTCAATCAACTGTCTTTTCTTTCAGACTCTCAAATAACTTTTCCAACTGTACTCTATCGAATACTTTCCCATATCTGTAAAACCAAGCTCATTACTCTTACTCTTTTTCAAAACATCTCTCTCCAATTATTTGGATTAGTCATACACTGTCTCTTGTTCCTTTTTTTTTTCTCAATCTAATCTACATATATATATAAACTTTGTAAAATCAGTTTTTTTTTTGTTATTGTATTTGTCCAAGTCAAAAAAATTACACATGTATGAGACCGAAAGATATGGGGAGGAATCTGAAAAATGATATAGTGGTTAGGCAGGAATTTGCTATAAATTTTGGGCAGTAAGGACCATACATCGATCCTACCTCAGGACCATACATCGATCCTACATAAAATTTAATTGCGATAGATGTAAAGGAGAATTAATGTTTTTATTTACTTTTTAAGTTAATTATCAGCTGATTTTTAACTATCTGCTTTTTTTTTATTGGCTGATAAACAAAACAAATTCCATATAATCCTGAAAACCTTTTGACAGGTGACTAGCCAGCATCTTTTAATGAATCAGCATTTTAAATTCTGATCTGTTAAAAAGCTTTTTTAAAAATACATGCTATATGGCCTTAGATTTAACATTTTTGAGCCTTGTCCTGTCTCCTGCCTTCCAAAAACATGAAATATGAGGTAAAAATATACGTATGGGCTATTAGGTGACAAAATAAATCTTTCGCTAGCCATAAAAAAGCATTTCTATACTTATTTTTGTATGGATTTCTATCATTGCTTTGATGAATATCCCTGTAAAGTACAGCTGAAAGTTACTGAAACTGTACATCTTACAAAATAATTGATATTATTAGATTATTATTGAAATAAAATTAATTCAAAGATGTATGTTTGAAATTTACATCATGAACAGGTATTATGTATTGAAACTTATTTATATTTGAATTTTATGAGTTCACATTACACTTTAAACATGTTACAAAAACAGGAAGTTCATTTTCCTTATCCATTATTCATTTGTATTTAATTTAAATTAATAAAATAGTGAAAGTTTTTACAAAAACTGTTATACAAGTACCTACAATATTTAGGTGCTGTGCATGATTTGTTGGTGGAGAAGAATGAATAGCGAGATGATGCATGAACAATCTTTCATCCTCATGCAGGCTGCTTTAAAACTTACTCTTGACCATGACCCATGTACTATGTGCCATCTTCAGGCATACTGAATTTACTTGGTGGCATCACCTCCAAGCTGTGATACATATTGTTGCCGAACGGCTTCTATGACAGTGGAACCTCAACATTTTTTGGTGGACCTGAAAAGGGCTGTTTGTGTAAACTCGTCATAGCCCTGAGAAGGGCAGTTGGATCCAGGAGATGGTCTTCGGTGAAGTTTACTCTGCTGTAGTCAGGAAGTTGTAGCTTGTCTTTCCCTCAGCAGTGGTTGGGTTCCCACTACAGCATGGTAGTGAAGACACCCAGAGCCCCGCAGTGTCGGGTCGGCATCGGTCATCATTCACCGGCACGGCCGAGATGGTTCTCCTCAAGCGATCCCATGCTGGGCCGGCCCTCGTAGCTGCGTCCACTGGCCAGGGCAATGGAAGTCCGTCAAGCTGGAATTGGAATGATGTGTCCACATCCAGCAACTCCCTCGGCGGGCTGGCCAGGCCTGCTGCTCCAGTGGGGTGATCCAGTGTTGAATCAACCAGGGAACTCCTTTTGGCTTCCTCTATCTTCTTCTTCTCTAGGTGATGGTTTATGGTGAAGTCAATTTTGATGCTAGGAAGTCTTCATTTATTAGAGCCCACAGTGGTGGGGTAGTGTTGCCATGGATGCGCGAGCAGATGCCATGTGGTGGGAGTGTCCGCCTGTGCATGCTTTGTACACTGTACTACTCCAACTGACTTTTTCATCCTTGCGCCTCGCCGAGTTAAAGGCATGTGGTAACAATATATATGTATAATTATATATACTCTTGTGTAATACATATTGTAGGTGTTCAAATATTATATGATTGTATAGCGTAATTTGTGAATAAATACCTCTTTAATTCCTTAATAGTATTGATTAAAGCTAATAGTAGTTTAACAAACTTCAAAAGAAGGGAAATTACTAATTTGACCTTATTTGTTCATAATGTTCTCAAAAATGTTCTAAATCATTCAAGTTATCGTTGAAATCACATATATTCTCTTTTTGTTATCTGATGCTTACAAGCACCAGTCCCTGATTGTACCGGATGACTCAAGGCATTGGATTCTTACTTTGCAGTTTATAACTCAAATATAACAACACAAAACATTCAAACTGCTTGAATTTTTTTGAAATCTTTTCTAATGATTTAGCAGTTCTCAACTCTATTTTTACTACTAATTATAGGTAGGAATTGATTTATTTGTTTGATTAGAAATGTTGTTTTAGAAAAAATCAAAACTGACTTTTTAACATCCCTTGGAAAACAAAAAATGCAAATTTAATAAATTAACAAATATGTAAAGCAGATGTATAAATGTAAAGCAGATAGAAATTCTCAAGAAAGAGAGAGTTTCTCTGAGGGCTTGTATAAAGACATTGTAGATTTTGTAATTTTTTTCACAAAAAAAAGCCCATGATTATGTGAACTTTCCAGAAAAATATGGAAAAAAAAAGAAAATGCACTAGGAAATGTCAGTGAGAATTGTATAAAATACTTAACTGTTTGTAATAAGTATTTTGTATGTAAAACATTTATCACGATTGCAGTAAATTTGGAAAATAAATGCTGATCCATGGTTGAATGGAAGCATTTCAACCTTTCATTTAGAAGGTCTTGGTTTCAAATCCCACTCAAGCTTGGTCTTTTCGTACATTACAAACTTTGATTGCACAGTTCCATGCACAAGTTTCAAGCTTATTTAGTAAATTAATCATGTAATCAGAAGAAAAAGAATTTATTCAGGTGTCATGAAATCAACCATTCTATCAAGAAATTTGATATTGGTTTAACTAGATACACACAGTGTATAAAAAAAATTTCCTTCGAGAAACAGATTTACCCAAGTACTAATTATTTAATTTTCATCAAGTAGAAATACCACGTTTAAATTTTTAGGTATTTTTTTACTCCTAGGATTTACTTAAAATTACACTTTCTCTTTTTTTCATGATAAGTACTCTTGGAGAGTATTTTGCTTTATCAGAACATATAAAATTGTTTATGTTAGATTAAAAACATATCTTGAAAATTTTAAAAATGGAGAGGAATGTTTCTGCTGCTATTACAGTCTCTGGCAGATTATAGAACTATTGGCATTACAATCGCAGTAAATTTTTAAAATCTTATTTACCTTATACCAATCATTATTTAAACTTTGCTTATTAATTAATTATGTTTTCACTGTTGTTTTTATTGTATGTACTTTCTCAAGAGTAAGGGATGTAAATTTATAGTTAATTATTTCTAATATTTGTTTTTTATTTATATTTTTAAATGTATGTGTACTGGCTCTAATGTTACTGTCATAATTTGATTTCTCTTTATTATAAACGATATTATTTGCAGAAAATTTGGTAAAAGTTTACCTCTTTAGGATTATTTATGCATATAATTTTTAATGTGTAAATATAACTGAAATAGATAAATATTTACATGCTTATGAAATTCTTCTTTTTTTTATTTTATAAACTCAATCTTTGTTAAGATACAGTAATAATTACATAAATTATTGTTTTATCTAATTTTTTATTGTTTGTTTTAAAGGCAGATCTAATTCAAATTTTTTTAAAAATATTTTTAAATTTTAATATTATTATTTAATGGTGTATAAAAATTATTTCTCTGTTTTAATGTTGTCTATTTATTATGTTTTTATTGGCATTTTTTAATTAATTTATTAATTTTGTTTTTAACGGTTTTCAGATACTATGTGTTTTATTAAATTATATTCTTTGCTTTTTAAAGTTTGAACATGATGATTAGATTAGAGAAATAGTATTTATATAATGGAAGATAATGTTATTATCTTCTATATCATTGTATTCACAGCAGAGCAACTCATTTTATATCAGTTAATAAAATAGTAATAAACTCACCTTTCTATATTTCTGTTTTTAATCTAACATGTAATTTTATGTTGTTATGAAGCAGAGATTTCTGTGAAAACATTTGTGAAAGAAAGAAGCAGTTAATACATCATAATTAGTTTTTATAAGTAATTATATTCTTCTTTTTGGTTCAAATTTGTTTGCCTATATAAAACTGCACTTTATGGAAAAAGTAACTATCATTTAATAGAAAAGTTCCAGAAACTTTGGTTATAGAATTACAAAATTTTTAAACTGTTTAAAAAGATCTTAATAGTTTGAAAAACTACTAAGATCATAATAATTATTATTCTTTAGTGCTATTTGAAGATCCCTAAGATTTTCTAAAAACAAAGAGTAGGGGTCTCAGGAGTTGCCTAAGAGATGAAAAATTCTCTCAGTGATTAGTGATTACAGGAGGCCTACTAGTAAATAGAAAATCATTCAGCCAGTTAAGCAGATTTTGCTGATGTATAGAGATAAATTCCAATACACTTATGATCTATGATTTCAATCCATACCATCCATTTACACTCCATAATAATTGTGAAAAATTTATATGCACTTTACTTCTTGTATAAGCAAAATAGAAAGTATGTCGCAAGTAGCAAAATAAGAGTTAATAGAACTGAGTAGCCTGATGTTTGAAAACTGTTAATACCAACTTTGTAAATAAACTACTATATAAATAAAATATATATTATTTACAAAAAGAAATGAAAATATTGATGCATTTCAGTATTCTTAGGTAAGAATGTTCTATATTCAGGTTGAAGGAAGTGAAACATGTAATTCAACCCCTACATTTAACATGGAACAATTAGAAGACTGCGATAATTATGGAGAGTCATTATTGCTTTCAAGAATGGATATTATTTCACACGCCGTAACACATCAGGTATGAAAAATATTCTTTTAATTTTGTTGATGATTTTACTGTTTTTCTTAGAATAATATTCAAATCTTTTCACAGACCTAATAAATATGGTTTAACTAAAAAAAAATTCAAAGACCTAATTGTGAAATAACTTGTCTTAATATTAATTTTTTCACTAATCTTGTAAAGTAAAAGATAATCAAAATGGTAAAATCTACTTCCACTAAGAAAGGGAAAGAGCCTGTACAAACATTTAAAGAGTGAACTTTATGAATATCGTAAAAAAATATTATGACATGTTTTCTGAGTAATGGCTGTTTTGGTATAGAAACTGAAATGAGTGATGTAAAAAATTTTTATTTCATTTAGATAAATTTATTTATATTATTTTTCAACATCAACAATCCAACACATATTTCATATTGTTCTACTAACGTTATTATTCTGTCTCCAAAAAATTTCTCACAGTGATTTAACCAATTAATTATGAGGCATGTTTTTAAATTAAAGACAATTTTGAATTTGTCACATATATACACAATGTAAACAAATGCCATTTGTGTAGTTCAGTTATTTCAATCAATAGTAATCTGTTAGCACCAATGGTTTAATCACTTTGTTGTTAATTGTTTATATTCATCCAATTATAATGACTGTTACAGTTTGTGATTCCCTGTCTGTGAAATATGAGGAGTAGTAATCTGATTTTTGATGGCAAAAAATTCTGTTGCTGAAATTCACAATTTCTGATGTTTATGGGGTGAATATATATAATAATATATATAATTACACTAAAGTAAGACAGACAGTAATACTGATCATTTCTAGAAGCGTGAATAAAGATTCACGATGAAGAATGTTGCAGCCGCCTACTAATTATAATGACTAATTTGATTGAAAAAGTTTGAGAAATCTAATGCTTCACTATGCCACAATTGGCTTTGTTGTGACTGATTGTTTACTATCTTTGATTTATCAAGTTTTGACTGAAAAATTGGGCTGTAAAAAATTATGTGCTAGATGGATGCTGAAGATGTTACAGTTGTTCACAAGGAAAAATATCTTACTGCAGTGCATGAATTTTCACAGCGTAATGAAAATTATTAAAGGTAATGAATTATTTGATAACATTGTTACTAGAGATGAAACCTGAATTTCTTATTAAAAGATGATGAAACAAACCAGCAGTCAATGCAGAGTTGGCATTCATCATCTAGATCATAGAAGTTCAAACTAGAATGTTCAATAAAAAACTTTATGGTGACTGTTTTTTGGACAAAAGGGGTGTTTTGACTGTCAAATTTAATGTTCCCACAACTGCTGTAAATGCCAATATATTTTGCAAACAGTGAAAAATTTGTGATGTTTTGTTTTCCTGCAATTTTGTTTTTGCTTGACAAGTGCGGCCACACATGCAAGTAAGACACTGAGGGGATTGAAAAAATTTTATTTGAAAATCTTCAGTTAGCCAGTCCATAGCCCTTATCTTTTTTAACTCCCAGTTATTATTTTGTATTTCTTCAAGTAAAACAGTTATTGCATCGCAAAGGTTTGACAATGATGACAAATTGGAAAATTGTATTATTACAAGTTTTAAATAATTGAATTTCTTGGAAAGGAAATGAAGAATCTGGTGAAAAATGAGTTCAAGTTGAAGGCAGCTATGTAGAAATGTGGTAAATAAATGTATTGTTTGTGTGTAAGTAATAAAGTTTGTTAGTATCTTTCAGTTTTCTTTTTATTTCAAAATGGAGCTAATATTAAGAACATGCCTAATTTTCTCTTTCACTTCCTCATAATTTTACAATCGTAATAGTGGTGAAAGCCATTGTTTTAAATTGAGAAAAAGATAATAATTGCTAGTTGTGAGGTTGGGAATGAAAGATGAATTTTTCAAGGATATATCAATGATGCTGGTTTAATTCTTAAACTATTTTTGTTACAGTATGCTGCAAAATATTGTGGAGAAACAGAATCTCACTGAATAGCTTCCTATGTCTTTCGTTCTGAATAGCGTACCAAAGCTTTTTATGAATATCACTTTATGAATTGGCAGTTATAGTACTTACACAATCAAGGAACTCAATAAATAATATCCCTTTGTTGTCTCATATAAAAGTGACCGTAAGCTTTCTTTCTGATTGTTGTTTATACAGATGACTGGGCTAAAGGTTTCCAAAAGTAATGGCCCTATATTTAGAAAACCAGTCATTGTAATATCTTAAACATAAACTCAATTGACTGGAAGTAACTCCAAGATTTGTTGTGTATACTCTCAAGATCAGTGGAATACACATACCCAGGCAAGCTGACTCAGAATGAAATTGTAGCAGTTGAATGTGGATTCCACAACAGAAAGTTCAATGCATGGTTTTATTTCAATAAAACCATGCAGGTTGGAAGTTTCAATTTGTTATGCGTGTTCAACAGCTTGTACGATCCGAATGGAATATCGATCCTCCTACATTCAAGTCTGTTGATCAACTTGGTTTCTCTGACTGGAAATCATCCAAAAGTTTCAGTTAGTGATGAAATTGGGAATCATGTACACAATGCATTCATTTCCAGTCCTGGAAAGTCAATTAAGCAGGCTAATCATAAACTGAAAATTTCTCATTCCATTGTTCAAATGTTATTCTATAACATAAGCTTTCTTAATCTTTTTTGCTTGGGATTTTTTAAAAATTGTGTGTACCAAAGTTCAAGATTAGGAACATTTAAAACAGTACTCTTGAAACTGAAGGTCTAATAACCCCACAAATGCTCCTAAACATCTGAAAAGAGTTAGATTATTGTCTTGCTGAGCTTAAAAGGTGCACACATTGAACTTGACTAACCTACATGAAAATTTGGTGTGTTGCTGTGTTATTTAAAAAATAAATTATATTAACTAGTTCTCTAAGTTATTACTTTTGGATATTTTTAGCTCAGCCCAGTACATTTTTTTGTAGTGGGCCTTGTTGATGTTGAATATTGCCACTGCATCATGCTGCATAATTTCGACATTAATTTGCATAACTTATCCAAGTCTCATCTCCAGTCACCTTGGTTAAGCAGTTTATCTACTTCATTTTGAAGACTACAAAAATCTGAACTCAACATGATCTTTTCCCTTATAAGCAAATTTCATCTGTCAATATGTTTGGCATCCACCTAGTCCATAATTTTCTGTTACAATTTTGTAAATCATTGAACATAAAATGTTTGAAATTCATCTCATATTGTAAAAATGTAAACCTGTCTGTTTTGTAAATTTTTTGTTCACTTTTTCCAACAAATCATTTGTGATCATAGACAGCAGACTACTATATTCATTGTAAGATTATTCATTATACTTTACAAAATAAACAATACCATTTGCAAACTTTATTATCATATTTAGGATTTATTCTTATACTTGACAGACTTCTGTATGGATTTCAGGAACAGATTTTTTTTTTGCTGTTAAGAAATGAATTTCTGTTTGAACCTCACTCTTCATAGGTCTATTTATTGCCCATTAATTTCAGTTAGGTCTTGCATGTCAATTAATTTACATATTTGATCTGAGTGTTATCTTCTGCCTTTCCTAGTATTTAGCATTCAAAACTGCTGAAAGTAATGTGCTAAAAGTAGTTTTGAGAATGGTGGTATTGTGAATCATGTCATCTGTGTTTGTTATAGCGACAATATTAGGAAAGGCAGAAAATAACACTCAAATCAATTATGAAAATCCTAGCAGAAATATTAAATGTGGAAATTTTAACCTGTATAAGATGGAATTATTGTTGCCAATATATGACTACAGTAAAAAATGAATCTGCTATGCAATTAAATGTTTTTAAAGATTAAATTGATGGCAAAGTTGAAATTATACTTGAAACAACATGCCTCATACTTTCAGAAGACATATATATGATTAATTGCCCATATTACCTGAGCTGAGAGTAATACAATACATACACCAAAATTTAAGAAACAAATCCTGATTAGCTGTCAGAGAATGAACATTTAACTTCTTCTGCATTGATATTTGGTGTTTGAATCTAGTTTTTGCATAGTGAGTGTGACTCATCTCTCATCCATTGCAGCTATTGTCGGTATGCTGTCACTTTTGCCTTTTTTTACTCGTTTAATTCATTTGGGAGACTAATCTGTAAAAATATTTTGAGTTATATTTATGATAAAAGCATTTGTCATTAATTTCTCAATGTCTAAGAAAAGAGAATCTCATATTATTATTTAAAAAGTCTAGAAACAAATAATTGGATGAGGAAGAATGAATTTTAAAAAAAAAGTAGCTAGTATTTAGGTGGCAGTCAAGTGATTGAAGGGGTTGGAAGAAAAATAATAAACAGAAATTTAAAAATGAGATTTACAAAGGGAAAGTTGGTTTTATACATCTGGAAGTAGAGATGTAAATAAAAAAATATCATAAGAAACCTTATTCTTTGATTTAGCAGAATGATTTATCCATTATCAGAACCTATAAACCAAAGTTTAAAAATTTAATTACTATTTTGAAGAGAAAATTACAGGAAATTATATTTGGTTCAATCATTGGAAGAAAAAAAAATGGATATGACTATTATTAGAGATTTTGTCTGTCAAAAACAGAAAATTTGGCAGAGATTATTGAAGTTTCAGACGAGTAATTGATTTTCCAGGCGCTGAACACCTGCGATGGAACATGTTTAAATTATAGAATGCCTGCCAACCAGAATTCTTGTTTCTAGAAGAAAACTTTGCTCCTGGCTATAAAAGAAAAGAGTTTATTTTTAAGCAGTTCAAATAAATTATGTGACAACAAACAAGCTCAGTATATGGTATATCCAAGTAGCCCAAAGATTTTAAGAACATTAATGTTAAAATCCTTTGCTAAAAAGAATAGTTTCATGATTACTTGATGGTTTTATGAAGATTCCATTTGAAATGGTTTTCATGTAAAAGTAGTGTTTCACATTAGACATCATTCTTATTTGTATAATATTCAAATGTATCAGATTATTTTTTTAGGAGAGAGGGACTGTTCATGCTCTATTGTTACTCACTAATTAAGAGGTTATGTGAGGAGCAAGGATTCTGTTTTATTACATTATGATTGTGGTCATTCACATTACCCAAGTTTTTGTTATCTAAGGTAGGTTTGATTGACATTAACTTGGATAATCGAGGTTCCATTTATATATAAATATATTGTTATTGAATTATATGCTACATGTTGCTTCGCAAATATCACAGTTGCTGTTATAACCTACTATTTTTACAATATATATATATATATATATATATTTATTAACGTAAATATAATTTATTTAAGTTTATTTTCCTCTTGATTGAATAGAATTAAATATAATAGCAAGACATATTTTACTTAAAAAATATTATCTTTATTAATTTCTTGGGTTAACCAATCAAAACTATGTAAAACTTATAAATTAAATTCACTACATTTCACTTAGAATTCTCTAAGCTTCTTCAGGTGACATTACACAATTCACACTCTCTTGCATGCTAATTAAACTTTATTTTTGTGCTTAACTTATTAAACTTATTCTAGTGTTATACTAATTAGAAAGCTTATTCTTGTGATATTGGTGTTTATTCTCTTGTAAATAGTAGGAAATTAACTGATCTATCTGTCCTAGATAACAATGTTTGGTGCCCAACCTTATTGCAGTAGATCCCCTACTCACACATGACACATTTTATCTTTAGGTAATTATATATATATATATATCTTTATATAACCTAATGGCTATTTCCTGTGTTTGAAACCTTTACAATGCACATATTTTTCTCAAAAATTAGAAACATTGAATATTATATTCTTTTAAACTAGATTTATAATATAAATGTATGAGTTAAAAAAATATGTTGCTTAATCGGGCTCTATCTGTTCTATTTTTGACAGCTTTTGTATATTCCTTGATATGACCTCTAGAGTGACCCTTTTAGGTGTATATTGTTCTTTGTCTAATATTTTGGTGCTGGATAAAATCAAACAAGTGTTTATGTTCTATTGTATGTTTTGTAAGCGCTGTCACTTCCTTTTTTCTATTTTTTTAAGGTATTGAGATGTTTGTCCAATGTATATGCTTACAATTTTTGTGTGGAATACTATATACTATGTTGTCTTGTTGATTTTTTCTATCTGCAATTTTAATTTAGAAAACATACTATTCAGATAGTCATGATTTTGACAGTAGCAATTTTTTAATCTTTTCAGACAGACCTGCGACAATGATAATGCAACATAATTCTCACTCGTATTATTTTTATTAGAATAGTTTACCGATATGTAATGTTTATAAATTGTATTTTCTAAATATTTTATTTATGATATTTTCTGGATAATTATTATTTATTAATAAATCTTTTGCCTTTCTTTTAATATATATATTCTGGTCTATCTTTAGGGTTTGTAAATTTTACTCCAAGATTCCTGACTACTGATTTTTTTTTATGTGATTTGGTTGTGTTGATAGGAGATTCAGGTATCTACCTAAATGCTTGGTTTTATATATCATCTTGTTGATATTTTAACCTTTTTGAAACAAGTTTTTGTTAAACCCGAAAAGTTTATACTGTTGTTGATCTCAACTTCCTTTGTAAATGGTATATGTTCATTAGATAGATTAAATAATTTTAATATTAAATCAATATCCTGTTCACGTGCATATAATAGAATATCATCTACAGTATCTTTTATAGAGTGAGATATTAGTATTCAATTTTTCTAATACTTTATTTTCTAAATGTTAGGTTTGCATAAGTTTAAATTATTTATTATAATTATTTTTAATTTAAATTAACCTTGTTAATTTAATTTTTTTTAAATCATTTATTTATATTATAAATCTAATTTTAAAGAAAATAATGTTT